>CM054161.1:48936141-48941141 GCA_028751875.1 Rapana venosa
TCCCTTTAAAAAAATTCCAGTATGCACATAGGGTGCTTCGGTGAAGGAGTTGAACTGGCACCAACATTGACATCAAAGAACAGTGCGGTGCTAGTAAATCAGAAAATATGGTGGCATTTTTGAAGATAAAAGAACGGTGTGGTATTTTCAATTTGAAAGTTTCTTCTTCTTCTTCTTCGCAATTCTTCTTCTTCGCAATTCTTCTTCTTCGCAATTCTTCTTCTTCTTCTTCGCAATTATTCTTCTTCTTCGCAACTCTTCTTCTTCGCAATTCTTCTTCTTCGCAATTCTTCTTCTTCTTCTTCGCAATTCGTCTTCTTTGCAATTCTTCTTCGCAATTCTTCTTCTTCTTCGCAATTCTTCTTCGCAATTCTTCTTCGCAATTCTTCTTCGCAATTCTTCTTCGCAATTCTTCGCAATTCTTCTTCGCAATTCTTCTCTCTGTTTCTCTTTTTCTCTGTCTACCTGTCTATCTCTCTCTATCTCTATCTATCTCCAAATCTATATGTCTACCTCTAAACCTACGTATCTATCTATATCTATCTATCTACCTATCTCTCTCTCACTCTCTCTCTCTCTCTCTCTCTCTCTCTCTCTCTCTCTCTATATATATATATATATATATATATATATATATATATATCTACCTATCTACTTATCTCTCTACCTATCTATCTCTCTATCTACCTATCTGTCTACCTATCTATCTATCTACCTATCTATCTCTATGTATCTGGCAACCTATCTATCACTCTATCTATCTATCTATCTATCTATCTATCTACATATCTATTTATCTATCTATCTGTCTATCTACGTACCTATCTATCTATATACATACCTAGCAATCTATCTATCTATCTACCTATCTACCTATCTGTCTACCTATCTATCTGTCAATCTATCTATCTCTTACCTATTCATCTATCTACATATCTATCTATCTATCTATCTATCTACATATCTGTCTATCTATCTATCTATGTATCAATCTACATACCTATTCATCGATCGATCTATCTATCCACCTACCTATCTATTTATCTGTCTATCTAGCTATCTAGCTATCTACATATCTACCTACCGATCTATCTGTCTATCTACCTATCTACCTATCTATCTACCTATCTACCTACCGATCTATCTATCTATCTACCTATCCAACTATCTATGTATCTGTCTATCTATCTATATACCTACCTATCTATCGATCTATCTATCTATATGTCTATCTATCTATTTACCTTTGTATCTATCTATTTACCTATATGTCTGTCTATCTATCTATCTACCTATCTATCTATCTATCTATCTATCTGTCTGTCTACCTAGATAACTATCTATCTATCTACCTATCTATCTATCTACCTATCTATCTATCTACCTATCTATCCATCTACCTATCTATCTATGTACCTACCTATCTAAGTATATATCTATCTATCCACCTATTTTTATACCTGTCTATCTATCTATCTATCTATCTATCTATCTATCCACCTATCTATCTACCTATCTAACTATCTATCTATCTACTTATCTAACTATCTACCTATCTATCTATCAACCTATCTTTCTAGCTAGCTAGCTAGCTATCCATCTACCTATCTAACTATCTGTCTTTCTATCTATCCACCTATCTATCTACCTAACTATCTATCTATCCACCTATCTATATGTCTACCTGTCTATCTATCTATCTGCCTATCTATCTACCTATCTATCTATCTATCTACCTATCTATCTATCTATCTATATACCTACCTATGTATCTAGCTAGCTGGCTAGTTAGATATCTGTGCTTTTCCCACCTTTCACACGATTGAAGATCAAAGTCTTTGTTTTGTCACTACACTAAAGTACGCAAACTAACATACAAACAGACAAACAGACAGACAGGCAGACAGACAGACACATTTTTATAGACAAATAAAAATAAAACCAAAGAGACAACATAGAGACTGAAGACAGCTTTAATGTTGTGGACTAAATGTCCTTCGCCTTCTCCATCTTGTTCCCTGCACTAAAGTAAGCAGACAGGCAAACAGACAGACAGACAGGCAGACAGACAGGCACATACAAACAGACAGAGAAACAACAGAGAGACACACAGAGAGAGAGAGAGGAGGGGGGGGGGAGGGGAGACAGACATCAGACCGGTCAGACAGACACAAAGAGAGGAAAGTGATTGTGTAAAGCCAGACACAGACAGATACAAAGGCAGATTGACAGACAGACAGACAGCCACAAGGACAGATTGACAGAGAAACACAAAGACAGATTGACAGACAAACACAAAGACATTGACTGACAGACAGGCACAAAGACAGATTGACAGACAGACAGACAGACACAAAGACAGATTGACAGACAGACACAAAGACAGATTGACAGACAGACACAAAGACATATTGACAGACAAACACAAAGACATATTGACAGACAAACACAAAGACAGATTGACAGACAAACAAAAAGGACAGATTGACAGACAGACAGGCACAAAGACAGATTGACAGACAGACAGACAGACACAAAGACAGATTGACAGACAGACATACACAAAGATAGATTGACAGATAGATAGACACAAAGACAGATTGACAGACAGACAGGCACAAAGACAGGATGACAGGCATACACAAAGACAGATTGACAGGCAGACAGACACAAAGACAGATTGACAGGCAGGCAGACACAAGGACAGATTGACAGGCACAAAGACAGATCGACAGAGAGACAGACACAAAGACAGATTTACAGGCAGTCAAACACAAAGACAGACTGACAGGCAGACAGACACAAAGACAGATCGACAGATAGACAGACACGAGGACAGATTGACAGACACAAAGACACAAGGACAGACACAATGACAGACAGACACAAAGACAGATTGACAGGCATACAGACACAAAGAGAAATTGACAGACAGACACAAAGACAGATTAAGAGACAGACAGCTAAAGAGAATAATGGAAGACACAATATAGAAGGGGTTTTTTTACAAAAATGGAATGATCAGATCTTGAGATTTATTGTGAGCAGTCTGCTATCGTGTGTACTTTTACGAATTAAAGAAAAAAGTTGGAGAGAGAGAGAGAGAGAAATCAAAAGACACACACACACACGCAAACACACACACGCGCGCGCGCACACACACACACACATACATACATACACACCTGCCTAAAATCACTTTAAGTGGATATACGTTAAAACGAACACACACACACACCTCACACACACACACACACACACACACATTCATCCCCTTCACACACACACACACACACACACACACACCTGTCTAAAATAACTTTAATGTATAGACGTTAAAACACACACACACACACACACACACACATTCATCCCCTCCACACACACACACACACACACACACACACACACACACACACACACACACACACATACACACACACACACTCACTCACTCACTCACTCACTCACTCACACACACACACACACACACACACACGCGCGCGCGCGCGCACGCACGCACACCCATACCCACTGCATACACACGGGGACTGGATGAAAAAAAGCACATGTGCTTATTCCATTATCCTTAAAATAAAAGAATAAAAAGAAAACAAAGGGAAAAAAATCCCCCCACAACCACACCCCCACCCCCACACACACATACACACGCACACACATTCATCCCCTCCACACATACAACACCCCTTCCCCCCCCCCCCCCACACACACACACCCATACACACACGTACATACACACACACACACTCACACACACACATTCATCACCTCCACACACACACACTCACACACACCTATCTGTCTACCTATCTACCTATCCAGCTATCTCTCTCTGTCTATCTACCTATCTATTTATCTATCTACCTATTTATCTATCTATCGATCGATCGATCTATCTATCTTTCTATCTATATATCTATCTATCTGTCTACCTATCTATCTACCTATTTATCTATCTACCTATATATCTTTCTTTGTTTATTGATCAATTGGTTTATTCATGTTTGTTTCACTTTTTCCCCTTGAGGGCCTGGTGTAAAGAAGCCTCTGGCTTATCCAATTACCCTCATTAAAATATTCGAGTTCGAGTTCGAGTTCGAGTTCTTTCTATCTATCTATCTACCTACCTATCTATCTACCTACCTACCTATCTATCTTTCTTTCTTTCTATCTATCTATCTACCTATCTATCTACCTGTTTATCTATCTATCTATCTATCTTTCTATCTATCTATTTATCTACCTATCTATCTATCCACCTATATATCTGCCTATCTAAGTGTCTATCTATCCACCTATCTATCTACCTATCTATCCACCTATCTATCCACCTATCTATCTATCTAACTATCCATCTCTTTATCTATCCACCTATACATCTATCTACATATCTATCGATCTATCCACCTATCTATCGATCTATCTACCTATCTACCTATCTATCTATCCACCTATCTATCTATCTATCTATCTAACTATCTATCTGTCTATCCACCTATGACAGATGACAAAATTAACAAAAACCGCATACACACCGGGACTGGATGTTTTAAAAATAAGCACACAAGTGCTTATTCTATTATCCTCGATATAAAAGAATAAAATAAAAATAATTTAAAAAATAAAGTAAAACACACACACACTCATCCCCCCCCCTCACACACACACACACACACACACACACACACACACACACACACACACACACACACACACACACACACAAGGTGGAGTGAAGTGCAGGTGGCATTTTAACAATCACGGTAAACAGGGTTATGTGCTCTCTAATCCGTTTTAAGTGCAGGTGAAAGATGGACAGTGGGATATAATTTTTTTTAAATACAGCAATATAACTGAAATGGTAATCTTGAATTATCGTCCACAGCCTTCTCTTTGTATGATTATAATTATACATCTACGTACGGTAGAGAGAGGGGGGAGGGAGAGAGAGAGAGAGAGAGAGAGAGAGAGAGAGAGAG
>CM054161.1:48966141-48968641 GCA_028751875.1 Rapana venosa
TCTTCTTCTTCGCAATTCTTCTTTGCATTCTTCTTCTTTGCATTCTTCTTCTTTGTACTTTTTTCCTATATATTCTTCTTCTTCTTCTTCTTCTTCTTCTTCTTCTTCTTCGCAATTCTTCTTGTTCACAATTCTTCTTCTTCTTCGCAATTCCTCTTTTCTTCTTCCTCGCAATTTGTCTTCTTCTTCTTTCTCTTCTTCTTCTTCTTCTTCTTCTTCTTCTTCTTCTTCTTCTTCTTCTTCTTCTTCTTCTTCTTCTTCTTTCCTCCTCCTCTTCGCAATTCCTCTTCTTTGCATTCTTTTTCTTTTGTTATCCTTTTCCTGACTCTCTCTATCCTTGCATTCAATTTGACAATCTGGGAGCTGTGGGATGGCCGACTTCACTCTTGGCTCATCAAAAGAAAACTCCCAGTGAGTGAGGTTGCATCCCTCCCCTGATTTAACGAAACCTTTTTTCTTTTTTCGGGGGTCACAGAATGTCAGTCAGTCAAGCACCTGCTCTTGTGACTAAGTGGATCTGGAGCTTTAAAGTTATGCCATTTTTTTTTCCTTTTCATTTTCTTTATTTTTTTCAATTTTACTACTTTAAGTCACGGCAGATTTCTCTGCGTGAAATTCGGGCTGCTCTCCCTGGGTAGAGCGCTTCGCCACAAAAGCAGCGCCACCCTTTTTTTTCTTTTCCCCTGTCTGCATCTGTATTTTGTTTCTTTATAATAGTAGCTTTTTTCGACAGAATGTTGCCAGGGACAAGTCTCTTGTTGCCGTGGGTTCTTTTACGTGCGCTAAATAATTATGTGTAACACACGGGACCTCGGTTTAATCGTCTCATCCCAAAGACTAGCACCCATACCACCACTTATGGTCTAATGGATGAGGGGGGTGGGGGGAAGAGTTTCGGGTCCAAACGGGGATCAAACCACCGCACACTTCCAACCCGGACTTTTCGCTTTCTAGGCAGGTGCGTTACCTCTAGACCACCGATCCACATTTCTGGGGTCTTTCGAAAATTGTGATAGAAGTTGGGGGGGTTTGTCTGTTTGCTTTTTTATGTTGGTGTTGGTGTGTTTTTTTTCAAAAAAGAAGAAGAAGAAGAAGAAGAGAACAAGAAGAAGAAGAACAACAACAACAACACACAGGCACGCACGCACGAACACACGAACACACATACACACACACACACACACACACACACACACACACACACACATTGACACACAGATTGACAGAGAGACACGCTGACAAACAAAATGAGGCAGAGAGAGACACACACCAGAAGAAAGATTCAGACAGACAGAGAGACTCACACACACAAACACACACACACACACACAACACACACACACACACACAAAACACATACACACACACACACACAACACACACACACACACACACACAACACACACACACATTGACACACAGATTGACAGAGAGACACGCTGACAAACAAAATGAGGCAGAGAGAGACACACACCAGAAGAAGATTCAGACAGACAGAGAGACTCACACACACACAAACACACACACACACACACACACACAAACACAACACACACACACACACACAAACACATACACACACACACACACACATACACACACACACACACACACAGATTGAAAACCATACAGAGCGACAGTAACAAAGAGCAGAACACACAAGTTTGAAATTCAGAAGAAGAGACTCAGACTCAACAATACATCACACTTTGTTGTGTTGTTTTTTGTTAGTTTGTTGTTGATTGTTGTTCCTCGGCTAGAGCTCTAAGGTTCACCAATATTTGTGCGATTGCGACAGTGTGTGTGTGTGTGTGAGTGTGTGTGTGTGTGTGTTGTGTGTGTGTGTGTGTGTGTTGTGTGTGGTGTGTGTGTGTGATGTGTGTGTGTGTGTGTTGTGTATGTGTGTGTGTGTTTGTGTGTTGTGTGTGTGTGTGTGTATGTGTGTGATGTGTGTGTGTATGTGTGTGGTGTATGTGTGTGTTGTTGTAGTGTGTGTTGTGTGTGTTGTGTATGTTGTGTGTGTGTGATGTGTGTGTTGTGTATGTGTGTGTGTGTGTGTTTGTGTGTGTGAGTGTGTGTGTGTTTGTGTGTGTGGTGTGTGTGTGTGAGTGTGTGTGTATTGTGTGTGTGTGTGTGTGTGTTTGAGTGTGTGTGTGTGTTGGTGTGTGTGTGGTGGTTTGTGTGTGTGTGTGTGTGTGTGTATGTAGTGTGTGTGTGTAATGTGTGTGATGTGTGTGTGTTGTGTGTGTGTATGTGTGTGTGTGTGTAGGTGTGTGTGTTGTGTGTATGTGTGTGTGTGTATGTGTATGTGTGTGTTGTGTGTGTGTATGTGTGTGTTGTGTGTGTGTGTTGTGTGGTGTAGTGTGGTGTGTGAGTGTGGTGTGTTTGTGGGTTGTGGTGTGTGTATGTTGTGTAGGTGTGTGTGTTGTGGGGTGATGTTTGTGTTATGTGTGTTTGTGTGTTGTATGTGTTGTGTTGTTGTGTGTTTGTGTGTGTTTGT
>CM054161.1:48978641-48981141 GCA_028751875.1 Rapana venosa
ACACAACAAAGCAACAACAAACGATGTCCGGTGGAACATCACACAAATGGATCTTAAGGGAGTCTGCAGTAAAATCCAGCATAAATCAGTCAAAGACCCAGCCCTGAATTTATTTCCTCTCCCTCCTTCCCTCCTTTTTTTTTTTTTACCGAGTTCAAGTGTGGTCAGTTCCTGCTGTAATCAGCACCAGCTGGCATGGAGTGGATAGCATCTGAGAGGAGCTGAAAGTGGGGCGGGGTGGGGGTGGGGGGACTGACAGTTGTGGGTACTCTATTTGCTACTTTTACAAGTTAAGTGCGGACGAATTTTGTTCTAGAGGTTCTTCCCTAAAAGAAGCTGGACATAACAAGGGGCAGAGTGAAGCCAGTGTGAGAAGAGAGGGTTGAAGCATAGGGTGAATTATTAAACAGCCAAGCCATTCTACTGAAGATGTGCTGATTGAAAGGGAGATTTTCTTCTTCTTCTTCTTCTTCTTCTTCTTTCTTCTTCTTCTTCTTCTTCTTCTTCTTCTTCTTCTTCTTCTTCTTCTTCGTCGTCGTCGTCGTCGTCGTCGTCGTCTTCTTCTTCTTCTTCCTCATCCTCTTCTTCTTCCTCTTCTACATCACTCCTCTTCTGCGATCTCTTCACTGGCTGCCTGTCTCACAGAGACTGAAGTATAAGACCAATATCCTCTGTTTCAAATGTCTCCACAAATCTGCACCCCCTTATCTCTGTAACTGTCTTCATCTGTACACTCCATCCCGTTCCCTTCGCTCAGCTGCAGATACTTTGTGCTTTCGAACACCCAGATTCAAACAAACCACTGTTGGCCGTCGCTCTTTCGCAGTTTCTGGTCCATCCACCTGGAATGATCTCCCTCTTTCACTTCGCCAAAAGCCTTCACTTGATACCTTCAAATCCAGCCTCAAAACACACTTATTTCCTTCCTGACACTTTCCCCTCATATCTGTTCGTTTTTTTCAACAGCATCCTTCACCTCCTTCATCACCACCCAAGTGTGTGTGTGTGTGTGTGTGTGGTGTGTGTGTGGGTGTGTGGTGTGTGTGTGTGTGTGTGTGTGTGTGTGTTTCGTGGTGCTGCGTGGTGTGTGTGTGTGTGTGTGTGTGTGTGGTGTGTGTGTTGTGGGGTGTGTGTGTGTGCGCGCGCGCGCGCATAAATTTGAAATATGTTATGTTATTTGAGGAAAAGTTGCATGCGTGGGAAATGATTTTAGGGGCAAGCGCTTCGATTTGTTTGTTTTACAAAGATTTAGCAATATATAAATTCCATACATTATTATATCATTACTTTTTCTTCTTCTTCTTCTTCTCTTCTTCTTCTTCTTTCTTCTTCTTTCTTCTTTTCTTCTTCTTCTTCTTCTTCGCTTCTTCTTTTTCTTCTTTTCTTCTTCTTCTCTTCTTCTTCTTTTTCTTTTCTTTGCAATTCTTCTTCTTCTTCTTTGCAATTCTCTTCTTCTTCTTGCAATTCTTCTTTGCAATTCTTTTTCTTTTTCTTTGCAAATTTCTTTTTTTCTTTTCAATTTTTTCTTTTCTCCCCCTTCTTTGCAATTCTTCCCTTTTTTTCTTTCTTCATCTTTTTCTTTTTCTTCTTTTCCCTTTCTTCTTTTTCTTCTTTTTCGCAATTCTTCTTCTTTTCTTTTTCGCAATTCTTCTTCTTCCTTTTTTCTTCTTGCATTTTTTCTTCCGCAATTTTTCCCTTCTCTTCTTTTTCTTCTTTTCTTTTTCTTTGCAATTCTTCTTTGCAATTCTTCTTCTTCTTCTTTGCAAATCTTCTTCTTCTTCTTTGCAATTCTTCTTCTTCTCCTCCTTCTTTCCCAATTCTTCTTCTCTTCTTCTTTTTCTTCTCTTCTTCTTCTTCTTCTCTTCTTCTTCTTCTTCTTCCTTCTTTTCTTCTTCTTCTTCTTCTTCGCAATTCTTCTTCTTCTTCTTCTTCGCTTTTCTTCTTCTTCTCTTTCTTCTTCTTCGCATTTCTTCTTCTTCGCAATTCTTCTTCTTCTTCTTCTTTGCAGTTCTTCTTCTTCTTCGCAATTCTTCTTCTTCTTCCTCCTCCTTCTCTTCCTCCTCCTCCTCCTCCTCCTCCTCCTTCTTCGCAATTCTTCTTCTTCGAATGCTCAACAGCAACTAGTGTTGTTTGTCATACGAGCGGAAAATACGTCGCACTGCCGTAAAGCGCCTGACAAGTCAGGCCCAGCGCATCCGACTTCAGCATGAGAGAGATTTTTTATCTTTTAAGTCTTCTGGGGGGAAAAACAACAGCAGGAGAATGGACCAAGAAGGCAGAAAATAGACAGGAAAGAGGTGACAGGAAGAAAAGGAACAAGGCAGAAACAAAGAGAGGGATAGACAAGAGGGAATTCCTTACTCATAGACAAGAGGGAATTCCTTACTCATAGACAAGAGGGAATTCCTTACTCAGAATGCTCAGTTTGTTTGAGATTATATTATAGAGTCCCGGCGGAGTTATCCGATTTAGGGTCTGTGGTCGCAAGTCATCCCACTTG
>CM054161.1:48998641-49013641 GCA_028751875.1 Rapana venosa
TGTGGTGTGTGTGTGTGTGTGTGTGTGTGTGTGTGTGTGTGTGTGTGTGTTGGGAGGGGAGTATTTCTTCTCCACCTCCTCCTCCTCCTCCACCTCCTCCCTCCTCCTCCTCCTCCTCCTCCTTTTTCTTCTTCTTCTTCTTCTTCTTCTTCTCTTTCTCTCTCTCTCTCGCTCTCTCTCTCTCTCCGCTCTCTCCTCTTCTCTCTCCCCTCTCTCTCTCTCTCTCTCTCTCTCTCTCTTCTCTCTCTCGCTCTCTCTCTCTCTCCTCTCTCTCTCTCTCTCTCTCTCTCTCTCTCTCTCTCTCTCTCTCTCTCTCTCTCTTTCTCTCTCTCCCCCCCCTTCACAAAATCGCTACTTATACTCCTTAGGTTTCCTTCTTTCTTTCTTTTTCTTTTTCTTTTACTACTTTTAAAAAAATTTTCTTCTATCGATGTGGTTGAAAAAGTTTTACGAAGTGGATGGAAGGGAAGAAAAGGAATGATAGGGAAGGGGTGTGGGGGGGGGGGGGGAGGGAAGGAGAGAGAGGGAGGAGTGTGGAAAGGGGGAAGGAGGGGAAGGGGGAGGTTGGAGGTATGCTACAAAATCCAGATTAATGCCCGGTCTTGCCATCCACAGACGCATCAGTCACTGTAGTATGGAGTGATGGCTGGCTGCGAGTTCGGCGAGGGCTGAATAGCCTGCAGCTCTTTTGTCTTTGGCAAAGTTCTCCGAGTGCGTTCGTGCGGGGAGGGAGGGAGGGAGGGAGGGAGGGAGGGAGGGAGGGAGGGATGAGGGAGGGATTGGTGGATGGATGGATGGAGGGTGGATGGATGGATGGATGGATGGATGACGGTTAGGTAGGTAGGTGTGCATGCATGCATGTATGTATGTATGTTTGTACGTAGGTAGGTAGGTATGCATGCATGCATGTATGTATGTATATATGTATGTTTGTACGTAGGTAGGTAGGTATGCATGCATGCATATATGTATGTTTGTAGGTAGGTAGGTAGGTATGCATACATGCATGTATGTATGTATGTATGTATGTATGTATGTATGTTTCTATGTAGGTAGGTAGGTATGCATGCATGTATGTATGTATGTATGTATGTATGTTTGTTTGTATTAGGTAAGTAGGTAGGTGGGTGGGTGGGTAGGTATGGATGGATGGATGGATGGATGGGTGGATGGATGGATGGATGGATGGTTGCGTGCGTCCGTGCGTGCGTGCATGCGTGTATGTATGTATATATGTATGTATGTAGGTAGGTAGGTAGGAATGTATGTGTGTATGTATGTAAGCATGTGTGTATGTATGTATGTATGTATGTATGTATGTATGTATGTTATGTTATGTATGTATGTATGTATGTATGTATGTATGTATGTATGTATATGTATGAATGAATGAATGAATGTATGAATGAATGAATGTATGTATGTATGTGTGATCTTCAATTTAACATCTATTCACATTTAGTGATTTTTAGACGGATGTATGTATGTATGTATGTATGTATGTATGCATGTATGTATGTAGGTAGGTAGGAATGTATGTATGTATGTTTTGTATGTATGTATGTATGTATGTATGTATGTATGTATGTAAGTATGTGTGTGTACGTATGTATGTATGTATGTATGTATGTATGTATGTATGTCTGTATGAATGTATGTATGTATTTTATGTATGTAGGTATGTATGTATGTAAGGAAGTATGTGTGCATCTAGGTATGTATGTATGTATGTATGTATGTATGTATGTATGTATGTATGTATGTATGTATGTATGTATGTATGTATGTACACCCCTACATACATTCCTTCCTACCTACCTACCTACCTACATACATATATACATACACACACAGACACACTACATACATACATACATCTACAAAACATACATAATACATTACTACATTCATACCTACCTACCTACAAACATACATGCATATTACCTACATACATACATACATACATACATACATACATACATACATACATGCACGCATGCACGCACGCACGGACGCACGCACCCATCCATCCATCCATACCTACCTACCCACCTACCTACCTACCTACATACCTATCTACCTACCTACCTACATGCATACATACATATATACATACACACATACATGCATGCATACATACATATATACACACACACATACATACGTACGTACGTACGTACGTACATACATACATATGTGTGTTGGGGGAATTGAATGTGTGTGTTTGTGTGTGTGTGTGTGTGTGCGTACGCGCGCGCGTGTGTGGTGTGTGTGTGTGTGTGTGTGTGTGCGTGTGTGGTGCGTGTGTGTGTGTGCGTGTGGTGTGTGTATGTGTGCATGTGTGTGTATCGTGTGCGCGCGCGCGGTGTGTGTGTATGTGTGCGTGTGTGCATGTGTGTTTGTAATGTGTGTGTGTGTGTGTGTGTGTGTGTGTGTGTGTGTGTGTGTTGTGTGTGTGTGTGCATGTGTGTGTATCGTGTGTGTGTGTGTGTCGTTGTGTGTGTGTATGTGTGAGTGCATGTTTGTGTATCGTGTGGTGTGTGTGATTGTCTGTCTGTCTGGTCTGTGTTTGTTGTGTGGCGTGACTCCTCCTCTCTCCCTCTCTCTCACACAGACACACACACGACACACACTCTCTCATCTCGTCTCTCTCATCAGCTCTCCACCGTCTCTCTCTGCTCTCTCCCTCCGCCCTCCACTCTCTCACCCCTCTCTCACGCACTCTCGCTCTCTCTCTCGTCTCTCCCACATCTCTCCAAAACTCTCTCTCTCATCTCTCTCCTCTCTCTCTCTCTCTCATCTCTCCCTCTCTCTCCTCACACTCTTCTCTCTCTCTCTCTCTCTCTCTCTCTCCTCGTCTCTCTCTCTCTCTTCTCTCTCTCTCCTCTCCCTCTCTCACACACACACACACACTCTCTCTCTCTCTACCTCACCTCTCTCTCTCTCTCCCTCTCTCTCACACACACACATCTCTCTCTCTCCTCTCTCTCTCTCTTCTCTCTCTCTCTCCTCTCCCTCTCTCTCACACACACACTCTCTCTCTCTCTCTCTCTCTCTCTCTCCCTCTCTCTCACACACACACACACATCACACTCTCTCTCTCTCTCACTCTCTCTCTCTCTCTCTCTCTCTTCTCTCTCTCCCTCCTCTCTCACACACACACACCACTCTCTCTCTCTCTCTCTCTCTCTCTCTCTCTCTCTCTCTCTCTCTCTCTCTCTCTCTCTCTCTCTCTCTCTCTCTCTCTCTCTCTCTCTCTCTCCTCTCCCTCTCTCACACACACACACACACACACACACTCTCTCTCTCTCTCTCTCTCTCTCTCTCTCTCTCTCTCTCTCTCTCTCTCTCTCTCTCTCCCTCCCTCTCTCTCACACACACACACACACACTCTCTCTCTCTTCTCCTCTCTCTCTCTCTCCTCTCTCTCTCTCTCTCACTCTCTCCAACCATCTAGCCAAACAATACATCAACCAAACTTCCTATCATCCGATCAATCAATCAATCCCTCAATCATTCAACTGATAAATCGGTCATAAAGGAGTGTTTCACAAGCGGTCTGTTGATGATTTGATGTTGATGATTTCGTGTTGATTTGATGTTGATGATTTGATGTTTATTTGTTGATGATTTGATGTTGATTTGGTGATGCTTTGATGTTGATGATGATTTGATATTTATTGTTTTGATGTTGATCATTTGATGTTGATTGATTTGATGTTGATTTGTTGATGATTTGATGTTGATTTGGTGATGGTTTGATGTTGATGATGATTTGATGTTGATTGATTTGATGTCGTTGATTTGATGTGCAGGACCCTGTGACGCAGGGAAGAGCACTCTCGCCAAACAAGTGCGGTGAGTGACGTCATCATCCATATCATCGTCATCACTCTGATCATCGTCGTCGTCGTTAAAGTCATTATGATTGGTGTTGTCGTCACCATCGTCTTTGTCCTCTTCTTCGTCTTCTTTGTTCCTATCGTACTTAATATCGTCATTATCGTTGCTTTTGTCGTCGTCGTTGTCATCATCATTATCATCACACTATCATCTTCTTTGTCGTTGATGTCTTTGTGAAGATCATCATCATCGCTGTCGTCGTCGTCGTCGTCGTCATCATCAACATCATCACCAGCATCATTGTCATCATCACAATCATCATCACCATCATCATCATTTTCATCATTATCATAATTGTATATGTATTGTTGTAGCTGTTGTATGTTTAAAACCTGTTCACATTTAGCGATATTGTGTGTGTGTGTGCGCGTACGTGCGTGTGTGCAGTGTGTGTGTGTGTGTGTCTGTGTGTGTGTGTGTGTGTGTGTGTGTGTTGTGTGTGTGTGTGTTGTGTGTGTGTGTGTGTGCATATAGTGTTGTGTGTGTGCGTGCGTGCATGCGTACGTGAATGTGTGCGGGCGTTGTTAATCTAAAAAAAAATTGTCTTTTACCTGCTTCACTTTTTCTTTTTAAAGTATCTATGCATGTGTTGTTGTTTGTAAATCATGATAGTGGAAGCTGGCACAGCTGACACTGACTGGGAATAGCATTTTCAGGAAGGCAGTGTCTGCGGCAGATACTTGGCAGGAAGGAGCGAGTGAGGGCTGTGTGGAAGGTCAACGTCCACGAAGAGAAGACATTCTGTCATACAAACTGTATAATTATTGTTTTGGAAAATAAAACATTTAAAGAAAAGTTCGGTTTGTTCCCTCACTTTTAACCTCAGCTGTTTGTCCACTTCTAACCACAACTGGGGACGGGATAGCTCAGTGGTCGGAGCACTCGCTTTCCTCCAGCCAAGTTAAGCAGCGTCGAGCGTGGTTACCACTTGGATGGGTGACCGTTTCCCGCGCCTTGGCTTTGGTACGGTCCCCCCAGTTCACCCAGCTGTAAATGGGTACCTTCCCTCTTTAGGGTCAGGGAAGGTAAAGCAGCGAGGGAGAGGAGATGGGCACCACCCTCAAGATACTGGCCCCTAGAGAAGTTGAGGTCTCTGACGCCTCGTTCCCCTACGACAAAATTTACATTGTATGCACACGGGGACTGGGTGAATAAAGCGTATGAATCCTTATCCCATTCTCCTCGAAATAAAAGAAAAAATAAATAAACGACCACATGGTTTATGGGACACCTTTACCTTTCTTGAACCACAGCTATCAGACCATATGAACAGCTAGCTCCTGACTTCAATGGGAAAAAACGCAAACTTAAGAGGTACGGGTATGCCACACGAACATCTGGACTGGCCAAGACTGTCCTACTACAGGGAACAGTACAAGGAGGGAGACGAAGAGACAGACAGAGAAAACGATGGGAAGACAACATCAGAGAGTGGACTGGTAGCCCTGAGTAAAACGTTATGACACAGAAAGTTGAAAACATCGAGGAATGGAGGAAGCTGGTTGAAAAATCTTCAGTGGTGTCCCAACGGTCTAGAAGACTATGGGAGTAGGTGGAAATGAAGGTGAACCACTGCTGAACAGATTTCCAGTTGTAAGCCATTTTTCTTTTTTCTTTTCTTTTTTTTTCATTTTATTCTTTTATGTCGAGGATAATAGAATAAGCACTCATGTGCTTTTTCTACATCCAGTCCCCGTGTGTATGCGGTTTTGTAAATTATGTCACCTTTTCCCACCGGCACACAATGGCCTACTCTTACGAAAAGCAGAACAGGATTTAACTCGTGCGCAAGATGTTCTGCGTGCGTTCGCACACGGGGCCTCAGTTTATAGTTCTCATCCGAAAGAACTTGTGGGAAGAGTGGAGTCTGCACTGATGTTAATTCCAGGGGGAAAATATCCCCCTTGAACGGGAATCGAACCCTGGTCGTCAGATTTCGAGCGCAATGTTCTAACCACTAGGCTATCCCGTCCCTGTATGTGTGTGACTGTATACATACGTTTCCTTCCCACAGACCTGCTGTCAGCGGTTATCGATCCATCCGTTAGCCTAGGGGCTGTTGACCAGTGTGTCTCCCCACTGCTAATGACCCCCCCCCCCCCCCAATTCCCCTTACAGCAATCATTGATCTGAGGTTCCAGTCCCCTCTCTACACCCCCCGTCCCCTTTCCACTTCAACAATCATCTATCTAGCTGTTGTATCTGCTTATTGCTACTTTCTGATGACGTCAGTTCGTATCAATCTTTTTTCTCTCTTTTGGGGGTTTGGGGGGTGGGGGGGGTTGGGGAGGGAGGGGGGTGTTGTAATGTACTTTTGTGAAGGTGATAGATATTGCAGGTACCTGTTTGCTTCCAAACGCTTTCTGTCTGTCTGTCTGTCTGTCTGTCTGTCTGTCTCTCTTTGGGGTTGGGGAGGGGGGGCGTTGTAATGTACTTTTGTGAAGGTGGTAGATATTGCAGGTACCTGATTGTTTCCAAACGCTGTCTGTCTGTCTGTTTCTCTCTCTCTCTCTGTCTCTCTCTCTCTCTCTCTCTCTCTCTCTCTCTCTCTCTCTCTCTCTCTCTCTCTCTCTCTATCTTCTCTTTTTTCTCTCTCTCCCCCCCCCTCTCTCTCTCTCTCTCTCTCTCTCTCTCTCTCTCTCTCTCTCTCTCTCTCTCTCTATCTATCTATCTATCTATCTGTCCATGAATTGCTATATATGCAAAATATGCAACTGTTGTTGTTTTTGTATATAAAAAAAAAATTAATTAAAAAATCTGATATTGTATTGTATCCGCTGGTAGCTGACTGTCGTTTTATCTGATATGGGGGATACTGTAATGAACATACAGAAGGTTGTGAATGCTGTCGGTGTCAACTAGCTTGCGTGTGTGTGTGTGTGTGCGTGTGTGTGTGTGTGTGTGTGTGTGTGTGTGTGTGTGTGTGTGTGTGTGTGTGTGTGTATGTGTGTGTGTGTTTCTTTAATTTAACGTCTGTTCACTCAAGGTGATATTAGACAAAGATAGTTTTACAATATATAGAGAACGTAAGTAAGTAAGTCTTCAATTTTAACGTCTTTCCACTTAAAGTGATCCCAGACAACCCTAAAATAGGAGACTGAAATCGAGAACGTGTGTGTGTGTGTGTGTGTGTGTGTGTGTGTGTGTGTGTGTGTGTGTGTGTGTGTGTGTGTGTGTGTGTATGTATGCATGTGTGTGTATGTTGTTGTTTTTTGTTTTGTTTTTTATTCTTTTATATATCGAGGATAATGGAATAAGCACTTATGTGCTTTTTTACATCCAATCTCCGTGTGTATGTGGTTTTGTAAATTCTGTCATCTGTTCCCACCGGCACACAACGGCCTACTCTTCCGAAAAGCGGAACAGGATTTAACGTGTGCGCAAGATGTTCTGCATGTGTTCGAACACGGAGCCTCGGTTTATAGTCTCATCTGAAGGACTTGTGTGTGTGAGTGCGTGTGTGTGTGTGTGTGTGTGTGTGTGTGTGTGTGTGTGTGTGTGTGTGTGTGTGTGTGTGTGTGTGTGTGTGTGTGTGTGTGTTGTGTGTATGTGTGTGTGTCCGAGTGTGTGTGTGTATGTGTGTGTGCTGTATGTGAATGTGTGTGTATGTGTGTGTATGCGAGTGTGTGAGTGTGTGTGGTGTGTTATGTGTGTGTCTGAGTGTGTGTGTGTATGTGTGTGTGTGCTCTATGTGAATGTGTGTGTGATATCTTCAGTTTAACGTCTATTCACATTTAGTGATTTTAGACGGGAAAAATCTAACAAGAAAAAGCAAACGATAACTGAAAAATGTCAGATTATAGTACTGAATAAAAACCAACTTTAACATACTACAAAAACTGAGATATCGGACTTTTTATCAACCCTAACACAATGTCCAACAGTAACGATGGTTCAGACAGAATCTGATCCATTGACAAACTAGGTACAGCAGGTAAAAATGCTTTTAAATGTCCACAATAAAAAATAACATGACTATTTGAGATCTTCTCCCCACAAATGCAGTTTACATCTTTCACATATTTTGTCCTGAAAGCATTTAGCTTAAACCTGTACATGAGGGATAACATATTTCTACGATTATACCAACCACATACTTTGTTAGAAATAAAAGCATTTTGAAAATCAATCACATTGCTTGTACAGCTATTGCCAGACTCATTTATCTTTTTTCTGAAATGCTTCCAGCAAGCATTTTGTAGCAATTTGTATCCCTCATGCAGAGATAAGGCAACATTTATTTCACAGGAAGCATTTTTATACCTCGCTCCATATTTTGCAAGGCTGTCAACTTTTTCATTAAAATATATACCAGTGTGTGAGGGAACCCAACAGAAAGTAACAGTACTACCTCTTAAAATCAAAAAGTGTATCAGATGCGTGATTTCAATGATAAGGTCTTTTCTTACTCTACAAGTAGAATTTTTTAAAGCATGTAAAACCGATTTCGAATCAACACACATAAGTATGTTGAAAATGTCTTTTGGAAAGTCAAGAACATAGTACAGTGCCAACAGTATAGCAGTTAGTTCAGCTGTAAATATAGATTTATTTTTTCCCAGGTTGACAGATCGTTCAACTTTCAATGATGGAATAACGAAAGCCGCACCAGCTTCATCAGTATTTAGAACGGACCCATCAGTATAGATTTTTAAATGATCAGGATAAGTGGTTTGAATATGTTCTTTTACTAATGATGTAAGAATGTTAACATTTTCAACTTTTCTTACAGAAGAATAATTAATATCAAAATGAGCTTTAAGCAGTTCCCAAGGTGGGTAGGGAGCTGACTGTACTTCTGACTTTGCTAATTCCTTTGGATTAAGTTCTGAATGTTTAAAAAGGGGGGAAGTGTAAGTACTAATTGTAGTAAGTGAGCTGATAGTTCTTGCTCTTTTTGGAAAGTGAATGTCAGACTTTATCTGGACTTCATTTTCAACGTTGCTGTCATTTGTAGTACTTCTTACGACATATTTTGCCACAGCAAGTTGTCGATATTCATTTAAAGGTAGAACACCTATTTCCTTATATGTACCTAGAGTTGAGGCGTGAGCTGGTACACCTAAAGCAAGTCGAAATGCTTTACAATCAAGACTCTGGATTTTCTGAAGCAAATAATTTGGAGCACTGAAAAATACTTCTTGTCCATAAGACAGTCTTGATCTCACTAGGGACAAGGACAGATGCTTTAATACAGTAACATCTTGCCCCATGGCTGTTTACTGGTAACTTTTAAGAAGTTAAGAACTTTCTTAGCTTTAGTTGCCATATATTCAATATGTTGATTCCACGTTAACTTAGAAGTGAGGTATACACCTAAGAATTTCACTGCTTGTTTGTATTCTAAAGTTTCTCCATTTATTCGAAAATTAGGTAGATCTTGTGGGTCAGCACCGTTATTAAAGAGGACAAGGTTGGTTTTTTCAGGGGAAAGTGAAAGACCATTCTCAAAAAGATAACCACTAAGTTTGTCAATTTCTCTTTGATATACTTTTTGATAAAATGTTACCTGCCTTTGGGTGTTTTCTTTTTCATTGTAACATCCATCCACAAGCATATATCGTCAGCATATTGCGCAAGAACAACACTGTTAGATAAAAGTCTAGGAAGATCATGCAGTAAAATGTTGAATAGATAAGGTGATATTACTGAACCTTGCGGGATACCCATGTCTGGTGATCGTAGAGAGGAATAACAATTCCCAACTTTAGCTTGAATGATTCTTCCTGACAGAAAGCTTTTAATATAGAAGTAAATACTGCCAGAAAGGCCAATAGATTTCAGTTTATAAAGCAATCTCTTATGCCACACATGATCATATGCCTTATGTACGTCAAAAAATGTGGCAAGTACATTCTTTTCTGCGAGCAAACTGATATTTAACTTGAGTGGTAAGTTTAACTAAATGATCAACTGTAGATCTACCCTTACGAAAACCTGCCTGATTTACAGGTATAATTTTATTTTTGTCACAAAAATATGTCAGTCTGTTTAATATTATTTTTTCCATCACCTTCCCTGTATGGGAAGTTAATGCAATTGGTCTATAGTTATTCTTATCGCTCATGGTCTTTCCTTGCTTTAATACTGGTATCAAAATAGAATGTTTCCACGATTGAGGTATAATTCCATGAATCCAGCAGCATTGAAAAAGGTCTAACAACAGAATTAACCAGTCATTAGGGAGATGCCTTAGTAGTTCATTAGATATTGAATCTTTACCCACTGACGTTTTTTTTAGTGGGCAGAGATAAGATTACATCTCTTACTTCTTGCAACGTAATAGGGGCATTCACATAGTGTGTATTATTGCATTCTGGATCTAAATATTCATCTTTTTGTACCTCAGTTTCTCTAAAAGTTTTAGATTTATCTGAAAGGTTCCGAGTACTCATAGAATCAGAAAACATGTTTACAAAAATTTCAGCTTTTTCTGAATCAGAAAGAACTTCTTTTTCCTGTATTTTGATTGGATAATTCTGTAAACAAACCCCATTTTTCATGTCATTGAATTTTTTCCACACCTTTTTTAGGTCTGTGTATTTGGAAACGTCTTTTGTACAGAAGCTACTCCAAAACTGGTGCTTAGCTTGTGCTATAACACTGTTGCATGCAGAGTTTGCTCTTTTCATCAAGAGATGATTTTTTTCATTGCGTTCTTTTATATAGTTTTTATATTTTTCTTTTTTCTCATTTACAGCTTTCTGACAAGAATCATTCCACCATATATTACCTGAATGTTTGTTGGATTTTAAAGATGAAAATTTTGGAATTGAACCATCAGCAGCTTGTAAAATGATATCTGTAAATTTTTGGTAAAAAATGTCGACATCATTATCTTTAATGCTTTCTGTATTTACTGCAGTTAAAAGGGCATTAAATTTATTCCAGTCAGCAAGATCATAATTATATTTTGGGATAACATCTTTATAACATCTGAATGTGTGTGTGTGAGTGTGTGTATGTGTATGTGTGCGTGCGCGCGCATGTGTGTGTGTGTGTATGTGTGTGAGTGTGTCTGTGTCTGTGCCTGTGTGTGTGTGTGTGTGTGTGTCTGTGTGTGCTGTGCTTGATGCTCTTTCTTTAAGGGATGGAATGGCGAGGGCATCAAGTGTTGTGTCACTGTCAGTCTTGTTTCTGGGAGATACTGGATTCAGATGGTCTTCTTGGCAGCAAGGCATATTGACTTCTCGATTAACTTTTGACAGGAATCGTGCACTATGACACAAGTCCTTTTTTTCCTTTCAGATTTTTTAGAATTTAAACTCTTTTATTTTGAATATAACAAATACGTGTTTTTTTATTTTTTACATGCAGTCCACATGTGCATGCGGTTTTGTACATTTCGTCACACATTCCCACCGGCACACAACATCACCTGCTTTTCTGAAAGGCCATAATTATGTGCACAAGATGTTCTGCATGCGTTCGAATATGGGACTTCGGTTTATAGTCTCTTCCGGAGGACATTTTGCGGGAGAGTGGAGTCGGCACTGATGTTAACTTCAGAGGAAAAATCCTCTTGAACCAGATTCAAACCATTGACTCTTTGTCTAACATCTGACAGGAATGGTACACTGTATCACTAGTCTTTTTTGCCTTTCAGGTGATCAGAATTTAAAATCTTTTACTTTGAAGATGACAAATAGGCCTACGTGCATTTTTACATGCAGTCACCGTGTTCGTGCGGTTTTGTAAGTTTTGCCATCCATTCCCACTAGCACACAATTTCCCTACTGTTCTGAAAAGTAGAACAGGTTTTAACATGTGCACAAGATGTTCTGCATGCGTTCGAACACAGGAACTGGGTTTATAGTCTCATGGGAAGGACTTTCTTTCGGGGAAGTGGAGTCGGCACTGATGTTTACTCCAGGGGGAAAAATCCCTTGACCAGGCGTCATTGTAGAGGCTCGAACCCTGGCCCTTCAGATTTCCAGCTCACCACTCTAACCACCAGGCTTACCTGTCCCCTGGTGAGCCTGAAGGCCATATTGGTACCGTTTGTTGTTAGTCAAAGTCAAAGTCAAAGTCAAACTGTTATTTTCGGATGGTACATTGAATAAGCAGTGCATTTGCTTTTTTTTTTCCAACAAGCCATCTATCTAAAGAAAGAAAAAAAAAGGGAAAAAAGATCATATATATGCAGATATAAAATTTAAAAAATGTAATAAATGATAAACCATACAAATCAAACAAGGGAAGACAATAATATATGCATACATGGAATTGAAAAGAAAACCAAAAAAAAACCCTGAGCAAAATTAAACCATACAATTCAAATAATTTTTTTAAATCTTGAAAATATATCCACCATAATACAAACAAACAAGCATCAAAGAAAATCCAAACCAAAACAAACAAAGAAGACAAAACAAAATAAAATTATGTTATTTTATTTAAAAAATTTCTTTTAAAAAATCTTTTTGATTGGCACACATATACAGTTCAAAAAAACAAATTAACTTTTCATCCAGACAACATTACATCATTTTCATTTTACAGGCGTGCAAGGCTACTAGCTACACAAAGTACAAAAAGAATCAATCCTCATTTTCGTTGTCAAAACAAGATTTATAGATTACATACATAATTTTACTAATATTTTGAAATGGTATTCAACTTTCTTCTAATTTTATGAACTGGAACCATTTTTTTCTGAAAATTAGTAAACTGCATATATTTGCTATGCTCCAGATTTTCCATTTCATATTTATATTTTAGTTCATTCAGAAAATCACCAACATTAGGTTTTGTTTTACCAATCCGACATTTATAAACATAGAACTTTGCTAACAGTATTATTATGTCTAACACTTCATCAGTTGTTGTAATTGCATCAGTGCCAAAAAGCACTATTTCCACATTAAGGTCCAGACTCTCGCAATAATAGCAGTTGTAGTTTTATAGTCACTTCAAGTTCTTTCCAGAAATTCTGTATATACTGACACTCCCATGTTCTTTTATAAATATAACAAAATCAAGTTATGTTATGTATATGTTATTGTGATCAGGTATGGTCGGGATCTTGAGCAGATGTTACGTGACAGTAAAGAAGAACGGACATAACAGGCAGGGTGTCAGAAATCTATCATCTCACGTGACCCTTGCAGTCTGTCTGGCCTCTTAGTTCTGGACAGTGACGTCAATTGTAATGACGTGATCATGTACACGTCAAAGTGGTTTTTTCCGTGATGCAGTCTATCTGCCAGTCAGATTAATTATGTCAAGCTTGTTGTGTCTGGTTTGTAGCCTGTGTTCAGGGTTTAAAAAGGAAAAGAGAAAAAGATCAGACACTAGAGTCCAAGTCGTTGTGCAGATTTGATTATGAGATACTGTGCAGATTATAAGCATCACCATGCCTGCTATCTCCAAACACAAATGCTTGGGGGATGCAGGAGCATAGAGGGTGGTGCTGTCAGTGTAAATAACATCCCCACCTTCTGGAAATTATGCGCTAGGAATTCCCTCTTTTCTATCCCTCTCTTTGTTTCTGCCTTGTTCCTTTTCCTTGTTTCATTCCCATCTTATCTATTTTCTGCCTTCTTGGTCTATTCCCTGGCTTTTCTTCAAAAAGACTTAGAAGATAACCATTCTCTCCCACACCAAAGTCGATGCGCTGGGCCTGATTTGGTCAGGTGCTTAACAGCAACACAACGCATTTTCGCTCATGTGAAGGACAACAAGAGTTGCTGTCTGAGTGTTGGACAAAGAAGAAGAAAGGCTTCATTTTTGTTCTTTATTGTACTTGCAATTATCCTGCTGAAATCAATTCATGGTAGCTTTTTTGTACAAATACTTTCACACAGGTCCAGATTGTTGTACTTTTACCTTCGATGAACATCTATGATTTTTTTTAATGACTCTACATCTGAGTTTTCTTGTATGCTTAGACTTTCATAATGATGTGAAAAAGATCTAGAACAGGCTTATCAAAAAAAAAGTTGTGATCTGAGACACCTCTTAGGAAATCGAGAGATTTGAATGAAACAGATGGTGGTTAAGGGGCTTTTTTTTCTTTCTTTTTTTTTTACAAAACTTAAATTCTTCTTTGTGGCCATTTTACGCTCAGACAGCACCTATTTCTTCAGTCATATGAGCGAAAATGCGTTACCTTTGCTGTGAATTATTCGTCTGACATGTCACTTAGACCCAGCACATCCCACTTCTAGGTGACAAACTTTAAATTCAATCCATCACTGTTTTTGCTTCTATCCTGTGTCTGGACTATTGCAATGCTCTTCTGTCTGGTCTGCCAGCATCATCTATCCACTCCCTTCAACGTATACAAAACTCTGCAGCTCGAGTAGTCCTCTGAAAGAAAAAAAATCTGAGTACATTACCCCTCTCTTGCGATCTCTCCACTGGCTGCCTGTGCCACAGAGAGTAAACTATAAGATCAGTACCCTCTGTTACAAATGTCTCCACAAAACTGCACCCTCCTACCTCTGTGAATGCCTTAACCTGTACACTCCTTCAGCTCCCTCCGCTCTACTGCAGATACCTTGTGCCTACGAATACTTAGATTCAACCAATCCACTGTTGGCCGCCGCTCTTTCTCTATTTCGGGTCCATCAACCTGGAATGAGCTCCCTCTCTCTCTTCGCCAGAAACCTAGTTATAACACTTTTAAATCCAGCCTCAAGACATATTTATTTCAAACCTAAGATTCCCCCCTCCTGTTTCATATCAGTAATATCCCACCTTCACTAACCCATGTCCTATCACCCTGCTAAAGTATACGACCTGTGTGAGTGTGTGTACGTGCTTTTGAAAAACATTTGACTATTTGAAATTTTATTTCATAGATTTTGTCTGCAGCGCACCATGTTTGTAAATATCTGTTTGTTTAAACTATTGATAATTTATCATTGATTGCATGACTGTGTAAGATTAGGTTGAATGCATGTACTTTGATTTGTCTTTGCAAGATATAGCACTATATAATTTCCATTTATTATTATTATTATCATTATTATTATGTGATAAAGATCTAGAACAGGCTTATCAAAAAAAGTTGTGATACTGAGACACCTCTTACGAAATCGAGAAATTTCAATTAAACAGATGATGGCTAATGGATTTTTTTTTTTAAACTTA
>CM054161.1:49026141-49037518 GCA_028751875.1 Rapana venosa
CAGTGTTGACAAGTTCTCTGATGCTTGCGACAACTTTGGGTTGACAGTCAGTACCAAGGAGACTGAGGTAATGCACCAACCAGCCCCAGGAAGCCCTACGTTGAACCAAACATCTCCGTAAATGGACATAGACTCAAAGCAGTGAACAAATTTACTTATCTTGGCAGTACCCTCTCCCGCACAGTAGCCATTGATGATGAGGTCAACACCAGACTTGCCAAAGCAAGCGCTGCCTTTGGCAGACTTCGAAAGAATGTTTGGGACAGGAGAGGCATCTCAACAGAAACCAAGATCAAGGTCTACAAAGCGGTAGTGCTCACCACCCTGCTCTATGGCTCAGAGTCATGGACAGTCTACCAACGCCATGCTAAAAAGCTAAACCACCTCCACACCACCTGTTTGAGAAAACTGTTTGGCATCAAGTGGCAGGAAAAAGATCCCAGACACTGAGGGTGCTCACTAGAGCAAACCTTTCCCAGCATCCACACCATCCTGTATGCAGACCCAGCTTCGCTGGGCAGGCCATGTCGTTCGCATGCCAGACCATCGCTCCCCAAGAAACTTTGTTGGTGAACTCTGCATGGAAAGCGCTCCCAGGGAGGCCAGAAGAAACGCTTCAGGACACTCTGAAGCCTCACTGAAAGTCTTCAACATTGAGATAAACTCATGGAGCAGGCAGCAATGGAGAGGCCACAGTGGCGAGCAGCTGTACGCAGTAGCGCCAAGGCCACGAAGCAAACAGAATTGCGACAGCTGAGCAACGCAGCAAGACAGGAAAGATAGAGCCTCCAAGTCTCCAAAGCAGCCACTATACCCTGTCCATACTGCTCAAGAACTTTTCAAGCACGGATTGGCCAAATAAGTCATCTTCGCACCCACAGAAATGGACCCTCGCAATCCCAGGATGAATAGATGGTCATCATAGATCCCGATGGACGAAGAAGAAGAAGTGTATGTATGTATGTATGTATGTATGTATGTATGTATGTATGTATGTATGTATGTATGTATGTGTGTATGTGTGTATGTGTTTATCTATGTACGTATGTATGTATGCATGGAGGAATGCTTTATACACGCTATCTCTTTGTTATGTACAATACTGAGCATGCAACTATTAATAGTTAACGTTTATTGATATTGATAATGCTTGTCATGTATATATGTATTTGTAACAACAAAAGGAATTAAAAAATTATTTTCAAAAGAAAGAGGCACAAATGATGCTACAATCATCTTGCTGCATAATGTTTGGGGACGGGACAGCCTAGTGGTTAGAACACTGCGCTCGCAGTCTGACGACCCGGGTTCGATTCCCGTTCAAGGGGATATTTTCCCCTGGAGTTAACATCAGTGCAGACTCCACTCTCCCCAGGAATCCTTCGGATGAGATTACAAACCGAGGCCCCGTGTGCGAACGCATGCAGAACATCTTGCGCACACATTAAATCCTGTTCCGCTCTTCGTAAGAGTAGACCATTGTGTGCCGGTGGGAACAGATGACAGAATTTACAAAACAGCATACACACGGGGACTGGATGTAAAAAAAGCGCATAAAGTGATTATTCCATTATCCTCGATATAAAAGAATAAAATAAAGTTACAAAAATAAAATAAATAAATGCCTCCGGGATTTCTCTCTCTTTGAGACAATGAATTTTTTTTAATTTGATTCTGAATGTATTTATTCATGTATTCTTTTATATCGAGGATAGTGGAATAAGCACTCATGTGCTTTTTTACATCCAGTCCCCGTGTGTATGCGGTTTTGTAAATTTTGCCATCTGTTCCCACCGGCACACATTGGCCAACTCGTACGAAAAGCGGAACAGGATTTAACGTGTGCGCAAGATGTTCTGCATGCGTTCGAACACGAGGCCTCGGTTTATAGTCTCATCCGAAGGGCTTGAACTGGGAGCAACAACGAAGTAAACCTAGAATCCCGACTTCAGTAATAACCTGAACAGAAACTAAGATAATGCAGGCCGACCACGCGCTGCCATGTCAACATACGGACAGACCTACATGAACACTTCGTCCTTTAAGGCAAGACTGAGGGGAAAAAATAAACAAAAGACACGAACACAAACAAACAAACAAAAGGCAGACCACCAACCTCTCTCGATGGATCGGTGGTCTAGAGGTAAACACGTCTGTCTAGAAAGCCAAAAGTCCGGGTCGGAAGTGTGCGGTGGTTCGAATCCCCGTTTGGGCCTAAAACTCCCCCCCCCCCTCCCCCCCATTCCCTAGACCATGAGTGGTGGTCTGGGTGCTAGTCTTTCGAATGAGACGATAATAAACCGAGGTCCCGTGTGTTAAACCCAATTATTTAGCGTACGTAAAAAGAACCCACGGCAGCAAGAGAGTTGTCCCTGGCAAAATTCTGTGGGAAAAAAAGCCACTCTGATAAGACAACCAAATATAGTAATAAAAAAAAGAAAATAAAATAATGGGTGGCGCTGTTCTTGTGGCGACGCGTTCTCTCCTGGGAAGAGCAGCCCGAATTTCACACAGAGAAATCTGTCGTGACTTAAAATGGTATAAAATAAATAAAATAAATTAAAGAAAGAAAGAAATAAATAAATAAATAAACAAACAAACAAACAAACAAATAATAGACACGGCCTTCATGACAATTTATCTTTCAAGGCAAAGACCGAAAAAAAAAAATAAATTTAAAAACAAACAACCAAACCAAAAAAACCAGGCAGGCAGACCACCCACCAGCTTCTCTCATCGGCAAAACATCACCACCGTATTCTGTGGCACGAGAATCGAATGACGTCTTGCTAGCAAGGCCAGAGAACAAAAGACCGGAGGAGCACATGGAAAAAGGAAGGAGGATCATGTCGGTGTCATTGGGTGCGGAGGCTAATAACACCTAACTCTGTGATGCCGACAGGTGAGTGAGACAGGTGAGATGTCTGTTTTCTTGGCAGAGAAAGCTTCTATGATTGACAAAAAGGGAGGCTTAGGAGTGGGTGGTGTTGTTTTTTGTTGTTGTTGTTGTTGTTGTTTCAGAAGTTCTGTCGGCTTAATGCGGGAGGGGTTGTGGTGGTGGTGGTGGTGGGGGGGGGGGGGGTGGAGTGGAGAAGGGGAGGCGGGAAAGGGGGGAGGAGGATGGGGGAGGGGGAGAGCGTTTTGGATTTGACGTAGAGTCTATGATTTCTTTCTGTTGCTAGGAGGAAATTACTGCCTGTAGTGTGAAGAGTTTGGGTGGTTTTTGGTTTGTGTGTGTGTGTGTGTGTGTGTGTGTGTGTGTGTGTGTGTGTGTGTGTGTGTGGTGTGTGTGTTTTGTGTTTGTGTTGTGTGTGCTTGTGTGTGTGTGTGTGTGTGCGTGCGTGCGTGCGCGCGCGTTTTCTTAAATTCATTTTGTATTGTATTCTTTTATATCGAGGATAATGGAATAAGCACTTACATTCTTTATTACATCCAGTCCCTGTGTGTATGCAGCTTTGTCAATTTTGTCATCCGTTCCCACCGGCACACAATGGCCTACTCTTCCGAAAAGCGGAACGGGTTTTAACGTGTGCGCAAGATGTTCTGTTTGCGTGTGTGGGTGTGCGCGTGCGTGCGTGCATGTGTGGGTGCGTGCGTGTGTGCGTGCGTGCGTGCGCTCATGTGTGTGTGCGTGTGTGTGCGTGTGTGGTGTGTGTGCGTGCGTGCGTGCGTGCGTGCGTGCGTTGGTGTGTGTGTGTGTGTGTGTGTGTGTGTGTGTGTGTGTGTGTGTGTGTGTGTGTGTGTGTCTTGGCTGTTGTTTAGTAGCGGAAAGAGCTTCTGCGCTTGACAATGTAGCTTATGAATGTTTCCTGTTTCTGTGACTATATGTTGTGTTGTGTTAATGTTGTGTTGTGCTGGAAGGAAGGAAGGAAGGAAAAAAGGGAAAGGAAGGAAGGAAGGAAGGCAGGAGGGAAGGAAGGGGAGGACGGAAGGAAGGAGGGAAGGAAGGAAGAAAGGAAGGAAGGAGGGAAGGAAGGAGGGAAGGAAGGAAGAAAGGAAGGAAGGAGGGAAGGAAGGAGGGAGGGAAGGAAGGAAGGAAGAAAGGAAGGAAAGAAGGAAGGAGGGAAGGAAGGAAGGAGGGAAGGGAGGGAGGGAGGGAGGAAGGGAAGGAAGGAAGGAAGGAAGGAAGGAAGGAAGGAAGGAGGGAACGGAGGAGGGAGGGGAGGAAGGAAGGCAGGAGGATAGAAGGAGGGAGGAGGGAGGGAAAGAAGGAAGAAAGGAAGGAGGGGAAGGAAGAAATGAAGGAGAGGAAGGAGGAAGAAGGAGGAAGGAAGGGAGGGAGGAGGGAAAGTGAAGGAAGGAATGAGGAAGGAGGAAGAAAGGAAGGAAAGAAGGAAGGAGGGAAGGAAGGAAGGGAGAGGAAGGGGGGAGGAAGAAGAATGAGAAAGGAAGGAGGAGGTTGGAAGAAGGTAGGAAGGATGGAAGGAAGGAAGGAAGGAAGGAAGGAGGGAAAGGGAAAGGGAAACGCTGCTCGTTTCTATACAGCCGGCTTTTCCATACAAACAACGTTTGTTTGTTTTTCTCTCCATCCCTTTCTGACATCTGTCTGCTATCTGTTTGTCTGTTTTCTCTCTGTCTCTGTCTCCTCTCTCTCCTCACATACACAAACAAACCACACAAAACACATACACACACAAACACACACACACACAAACACACTCATAAACAAAAACACAAAACACACACAATACACATACACATACACAACACACACACACACACAAAAAACCACACACAACCAAACAAACCAAACACACCACACAACACCAAACACACACACACACACACACAACACAACCCACACACACACACACACACACACACATACCACATACACACACACCACCACATCACTTTCACTAGTTTTGAGCTGCGATTCGAATGGCTAGACAATAATGAGAAACAACAAGAAGGACATTAAACAAACCAAGTTACGCAACTCAATAATGTTACCACCTTTTGTCACACGCAGTTTATCAGTCCTCTCCTGTGTGGTGATGCCTTCAAAGAAGACATCGGAGAATGGAATTACAAACACGGAGACAACAGACAAACAGACAGACAGACAGACAGACAGAGACACAGAAGACAGAGATAGAGGCATACAGAGGCAGACAGAAACGGAGAGGTTAGAGAGACAGAGAGAAGGGACAGACAGAGACAGACAGAACACAGAGAGACACGAGAGAACACACAGAGAAGGAGGGCAGACAGACAGAGACAGACAGGGCAAGAGATAACAGAGACAGAGATACAAAGAGAGACACAGAGAGACAGACAGACAGACAGAGACACAGACAGACAGACAGACAGAGACAGAGAGGTTAGAGAGACAGAGAGGTTAGAGAGACAGAGACAGACAGACAGAGACACAGAGAGACAGACAGACAGAGACAGACAGAGGACACAGAGAGGGTTTGAGAGACAGACAGACAGAGACAGACAGAGACAGACAGACAGAGATCACAGAGAGAAAAAAGACAGACAGATGACACAAGAGACCAGAAGACGACAGAAGTAGACAGAGAAGAAGAGAGGTTAGAGAAGAAGACAGACAAGACACAGGGGAAAACAACAGACAGGAAGAAGAGAAAAACAGAAGATAGAAGAAAGAAAGGAAAGAAAGACAAAAAGAAGATAGTAAGAAAGAAGATAGAAAAAGAAGACAAAGAAAGATAAGAAGAAGGAAGGAAGAAGAAAGAAGAGGATAAGGAAAGGAAAGAAAGAACGAAGAAAGATAAGTAAAAAGAAAGAAAGAAAGGAAGGAAGAAAGGAAAGAGGAAAGAAAGAAAGGAAAGAAAGAAGAAGGAAAGAAAGAAGAAAGAAGAGAAAGAAGAAGGGAAGGAAGGAAAGGGAAGGAAGGATGGAAAGAAAGAAAGAGAGAAGAAAGAAAAAAGATAAGAAAGAAAAGAAAAGGGAAGGAAGGAAGGAAGAAAGATAGGAAAGAAAGAAAGAAGAAAAAAGAAAGATAGAAGGAGGAAGAAAGAAAGAAAGAAAGGGGAAGGAAAGAAGGTAGGGAAAAAAGAAAGATAGAAGATAGAAAAGAAAGATAGAAAGAAAGAAAAAATAGAAGAAGAAAGAAAAGATAGGGAAAGGGAAGGGAAAAGAAAGAAGATAGAAAAGAAAGACAGAACGAAAGATAGGAAGAAAGAAAAAAGAAAGATAGATAGATAGATTAGATAGATAGATTTGATAGATAATAGATTAGATAGATAGATAGATAGATAAGATAGATAGATAGATAGATAGGAAAAAAGAAGAAAGGAAGAAAGATAGATAGATAGATAGATAGATAGATGATAATAGATAGATAGATAGATAGATAATAGATAGATAGATAGATAGATAGATAGATAGATAGGAAAAAAGAAAGAAAGGAAAGAAAGAAGAAAAGATAGATAGATAGATAGATAGATAGATAGATAGATAGATAGATAGATAGATAGATAGATAGATAGATAGATTAGATAGATAGATAGGAAAAAAGAAAGAAAGGAAGAAAGAAAGTAGATAGATAGATAGATAGATAGATAGATAGAAAGATAGATAATAGATAGATAATAGAAGATAGATAGATATAGATAGATAAAAAATAGATAGATAGATAGAAAAGATAGAAAAAAAGAAAGAAAGGAAGAAAGATAGATAGATAGATTAGATAGATAAGATAGATAGATAATAGATAGATAGATAGTATAGATAGATAGATAGATAGATAGATAGATAGATTTGAAGAAAAAAAGAAAGAAAGATAGATATGATAGATAGATTAGTAATAGATAGATAGATAGATAGATAGATAGATAGATAGGAAAAAAGAAAGAAAGGAAGAAAGATAGATAGATAGATAGATAGATAGATAGATGATAGATAGATAGATAGAGATAGATGGATAGAAAGAAAGAAAGATAGGAAGAAGAAAGAAAGAAAGAAAGAAGATAAAAAAAGGGAAGAAAGAAAGAAGAAAGATAGATAGATAGATAGAATAGATAGATAGATAGATAGATAGATAGATCGATAGATAGATAGATAGATAGATAGATAGATAGATAGATAGATAGAATAGATAGATAGATAGATAGATATGATAAAATAGGAAAAAGAAAGAAAGAAGGAAGAGAAAGAAGATAGATAGATAGATAGATAGATAGATAGATAGATAGATAGATAAGTAGATAGTAGATAATAGATAGATAGATAGATAATATGATAGATTGGAAAAAAGAAAGAAAGGAAGAAAGAAGATAGATAGATAGATAGATAGATAGATAGATAGATAGATAGATAGATAGATAGAAGAAGATAGATAGAAAGATAAGAATAGATAGAAGAAAGGAAAAAGAAAGAAAAGGAAGAAAATAGAAAGATAGATAGATAGATAGATAGAATAGATAGATAGATAGATAGATGATAGATATAGATAGATAGATAGAAAAGAATAATGATGATGAAACAAAAAAGACAACGAAGATAGATAGATACTAGTGATAGTAATGAATGATAAAGATAGATGATGATTTGATAGATAGATTATAGTTAGTCAAAGGATGGATGGATATGAAAAGAAGATAGATTGAAGATAATAGATTTTTGACAACAGAAGACAGACAGACCATGAAGACATAAAAAGAAGTAAAATAGGATAGATAATAGAGATAGATAGAAATAGGAAAAAAAAAGAAAGGAAGAAAGAAGAAAAGATGAAGATGATAGATAATGAACTAGAAGATTAATAATGAAGAATAATCGAAACAAGAAGAAAGATAAAGAGACAAGAGAAGAATGATAACTTTAAGTAAGACTACAAGAAAGGTTCAACTACGTGTGATGTCTGTAGTTTAGATTGATGTAATGTTTGATCGATATTGTATAGTAGCTCGCCAATGATTTCTTAATGTTTATTGAATACAGAACAAAGAACCTATAAGTTAGAAACATGAAAGATTGATAGAATAATAAGAAGTGAAATAAAGAAGAAAGAAAAGAAACAAAAAAAGAAAATGAACAAGAAGCAAGAAAGAATGAAAGAAAAGATAGAAAAGACAGACAGAAATTGAAAAGCAGAAAAGAAGAGAAAAGCAAAGGAAAGAAGAAAAAATTAAAACACGCTAGTGAAGGACGAAGGAAGGAAGAGATCGACATGACTAATTCCCCATGATGAAAATAATGAAAGATGATCCAGATAAACAAATAATGTTAAAACAACAAAATCGAGACGAGACGACGAAAGAACACCAAGAGCTCATCACAACGAGTGTCTACATCCAGTGTGGCTGCAGCTGTGTGTAGTGTGTGTCGTATATTTCGTGTGCCTGCGTATCTCTGTGGCGTGCGCCGGGAGTGTAACTGGTTTTGCACTACTGAACTACTGGCAACCTCAAACGTCCCACACGCATCAACTGTTCTCCGCACAGCAATCATAGCCCTGAAATGACAAAACACCCCACCCCGCAATCCCGAGACCAACAAGAAGAACCCCCACTAACACAACACGACTCAGAAACATTCGCAAGACTACCCCCAGAGAAAAACATCGAAGCGCGATAGACCACTTCTAACCCCAGCTCTAACAGTCACCAACCAAGGAACACGCATCGATACGCTGAAGCTGAACGAGCGCCTCGAACCACGCTCATCCGCCTCCGCACTTCCACATCATCTCGCATCCAACCTGCCCACCAACCCATCACTCTTCCAAAAGACTCCTACGACTCGACCTGAGCCATCTCAACTTCTCTGCTATGTACTCCCACCTAGCGAGTTTCCAAAACTCTCCTTGTATCTCCTTCGCTTGACTCGTCCCCTCTCTGTCTCTCATCTCGCTGGCCCTCCCACTCCCGCTCCCGTCCTCTCTCTCTCACCTCTCTTCTCCCTCCTCACTCTCTCCCTTTCTGCAACTCACTCCCACCTCTCACCGCCCTCCTCCCCCTCTCTACTCTCTCCCCTTCCTATCCTCCATCGAACTCCCCCCCCCTCGTCCCTCGACTCTCCTCCCCCTCTCTCCTCCTCCCCTTCTCTCCCTCCCTCTCCCTCTCTCTCCCCTCTCTCTCTCCTCCTTCTCCCCCCATTTTCCTCTCTCTCTCTCTCCCTATGCCCCCCTCACCCATCTCTGTCTCTCTCTCTCTCTCATCCTCTTACCTATCTATCTTCTCTCTCATTCATCCCATGTTTCTTCTCATTACCCATTCATCCCTCATTTTCATCTCTCCCAGCCCCATCTAAAAACTCTAACACCCTTACCATTCCTATCTCTCCGTCAACAACTTCTCGTACCCACCTCTCTTATCTCCCATCTCAGTCTCTAAATCTCTCTACTCTCTCATCATACTATATCTCTCTCTCTCTCTTTCTCTTCTCATCTCATTCCCTCTCCCCTCTCTTCTTCATCCCTCTCTTTCCCATCACCCCTCTCTATTCCCCCTCTCTCTCACTTAAACCTCCCTACCCTTCCCTCTCCCCCCTATCTTCCTTCTCCTCCTTATCTCCTCCCTCCTTCTTCCTTCCCATCCCATCCTCTCTCTATCTCTCTCTCTTTTCCTCCTCTTTCATCTTCTCTCTCTCTCTCTCTCCTCTCTCACTCAATCTCTCTCTCTCCACCTCTTCTCTCTCTCCTCATATCCTCTTTCACCCCCACCCCCCATCCAATGTTCCATAACAAAACAACCTGATAAAATTACTCCAGTTCAATCTATTACCAGGTCCTAATCATCCCTCTTAACGCTAATTAATCTATTCTTGAGTCCAAAACTGTTCACTTTCTCGATTCTTTAAGTCTATTCAGAAGTGATATTGACGAGAGAGACTAAGACAGAGACAGACAGACAGACATATAGAGCAGGCAGGAGACAGGCAGACGAGAGACAGACAGCAGAGAGCTGAGACAGACTGACTGAAATAGAGACAGACAGGCAAACGATGACACCAGCAAGAGACAGAGTACTACATATATTTTTATTTTTATTTTTTTCTTTTATATCGAGGATAATGAGATTAATCGTTGTGTGTGTTTATTTCATCCATACCTTGTGTACTGCAGGGTTTTGTTTTTGTATTGTTCACCAGGCACCAATGCCATGTTCAGAGTGAGATGAACGAACTGTGCGAATATGTTCTGCAGTGAATATACATTACGGGATACTCGGTTATAGTCTCATCGAAGGACTTGTTGGGGAGAGTGGATAATGATGTTGGGGCAGGGGTAAAACAATTAACGGAATCGAACCGGAGTTGTTATTGCGATCGATGTATTAAAATAGACTATGTGACAGTAGAGACAGACAGAGAACAGGCAGACAGAGACAGACGAGAGAGAAGATTAGGCAGACAGACAGAAAGCAGGCAGACAGAGAAGACGACAGACAGGTGACAGACAAAAGAAGAAAGAAGACAGGACAGAAGAGAGACAGAAAAAGACGACAGACAGGAGAGACAGAAGGATGAATTTAATAGGCAAGTTGTAAATGTTCAATTCGTAGTATTATTTTTTATAGGTTTTAAGAATATAGTATGAGGGATATGGGTTAGAGGGTGATGGGTGAAGTTGGGTAGGTAGGGGTGAGTGATGAAGTAGATGTAAGTCGTAATTGATAAGCACGTCCGGTTATTTGTTTTTGTATGGTTTTAATTGTTTTTATTATTATGATGTAATTTTTGGAGATTGATTTCAAAGGAGTTATGAGTGTGAATATATTATTACGAAGGGGATTGGGTGAGATGGAGTGTGTGTGTTTGAATGGGGGATAGTAATGAATAATAAGAACACGGAGAAAATGAAAGAAGAAAGGAGGCAGTGGGATACGGAAATAGTCAACTCACAGACTGCCAGTGCCTTAATTAGGTAGTAGTATTAAATAAATAAATTAACAGGTTACGAGAGGACAATAGAAGGCTGGAAAGATCGGGATGCATGGTCTAGTGGGACGGAAACACCGACATAATTAAAGGCTGTAGAAATAAAAAGGGAAGGGAAAGAAAAAAGAAGAGAAGCAAAGGAAAAGAAGAGGAAAAGGAATTTTTTAGGCTGAATGTAAAGCAAAACAAGGTTGGGGACTTGTTGTTTTGTTGTGGGTTTTTAGTATAAATAGAGAGTATAGTTGTAGAGTAAGTGGGGAGAGATATGGTAGTTAAGTAGTAGTAGCTTATAGTTGGTGTTCTTCATCCCATTTTATTTTTTATTTTTTATTATTTTTATTATTGTTCTAATTATTAATGTTTTTATTATTTTATTAATTTGTTGAAAATTTTTCCCCTGTTAGAAATTTAAAGTTAGTGTAATTTTATTATACCATAGTGGTGGCTAAAGGGTTTGAAATCATGTGAAATGGGATTAAAGGGAAAAAAAATAGTTAAAGGGGGGGGAAAAAAAAAAAGGAAAAGG
>CM054161.1:49038018-49056379 GCA_028751875.1 Rapana venosa
CAAAAAATATTACTATATTGGGGGAAGGGGGGATAACCTGGTGGTAAGAGTGATGCACAGTGCGCTCTTGATCTGCTGGGTCAGCATCTTTTAAAACTACAGGAGAGACTCAGCAGCCGTGATATCTGATAGCCTGATAACTGTATAGTGCAGTCCTAGCGCAGCCTAATGTTTCATGTTAATGCTGGGTTCGAATCTCATTCAAGAGGATTTTTCGCATACGATAAGTCTCACCATTGGTGAACCTCGGAGGTCTCTAGCCAAGGATCACAACAACAACAACAACGACAACAACAACAACAACAGCAACACCAACAAAAAACAAACAAAAAAGGATTCTAAAATAACAGGTGTCTTTTAAAAATGTTTTACTCTGTTTTATTTATTTATTTTATTTATTTTATTTATTCTTTTATATCGAGGATAATGGAATAAGCACATATGTGCTTTTTTACATCCAGTCCACGTGTGTATGCGGTTTTTGTATATTCTGCCATCTGTTCCCACTGGCACACAATGGCCTACTCTTACAAAAAGCGGCACAGGATTTAACGTGTGCGCAAGATGTTCTGCGTGCGTTCGCACACGGGTCCTCGGTTTATAGTCTCATCCGAAGGACTTTTGGGGAGAGTGGAGTCTGCACTGATGTTTAACTCCAGGGGAAAATATCCCCTTGAATGGCAATCAAACCGGGTGGTCAGATTGCAGCCCCCTGTGTGTGTGTGTGTGTGTGTGTGTGTGCTTGTGTGCGCGCACGTGCGAGCGAGCTGTGTGTGAGTGTGTGGATACGAGGGCATACTAGTGCACCAATGAGTGTCTGTGATTTTACTTGGGTGGGTTAATGACTGGCTGAGCTTTTGCTAATTGTGGGTGCTTTTTATATTGTGATGATGGGTGTGTGCTGATGTTCGGATGTACACTGTGTCGTGGTATTCCCTTACCCTCCACCCCCCATCCGTGATATTATGTTTACATGTTTACTGTTTTTATGAGTGGCTTGTAACCCGCTTGAACTTTTCTATCTCTGAGATAATGAAGTGTCTGCATTGATTTGAAACATTAGGCTGCGCTAAGATTACACTATACAGTTATCAGGCTATCAGATATCACGGCTGCTGAGTCTCTCTTGTGGTCTTAAAAGATGGTACCTCTTTATTCAACACACACACAGGAGGGGTGTGGGTGTTATGAAGTTAGATAACCATACTCTCCGCATTGAAATGCGGCTACTTTCATTATTGGCACCCCCCAAAAGAAAAATCAAAAAAAAAAAAAACACCCCCAAAAAAAAAAAAGGGAAAAAAAACCAAAAAAACCCCCCGGTGGAAATACAAAAATCTCACCATTGGTGAACCTCGGTATAAAAAAACCCCCCAAAAAGCTAAAACATACTTTTCATATTTTTTTGTCATATTACTGCTTATATATGTTTTCTATCTGTCTGTTGTCTTTTTTGCCCCCCCCCCCCCCTCTTTCTCTCTCTCTCTCTCTCTCTCCCCCCTCTCTTCACCACAAAACAACACACAAACCCCATACGCACGCACGCACCCCACCCCCACAGAGAGAAGAGGGGAGAGAGAGGAGGGGAGAGAGAGAGGGGAAGAGAGAGGGGAGAGAGAGGGGGAGAGAAGAGAAAGGGGATCTTTTTTTCTTTTTTTTTTCCAAGGGGTTACAGAAAAAACCAAATTCAAATACTTTTTTTCACCCCAAACCGTAAGAAAAGGAGAGAGAGAGAGAGGAAAAAGGGGAGGGGAGGGGGAAGAGAGGGGAAGAGAGAGAGAGAAAAGGGGGAGAAGGGGAGAGAGGGGAGAGGGAGGGAAGAGGAGAGAGAGAGAAGAGAGAGAGGGGGAGGGAGGGAGGGGGGGGAAAGACAGAACACAAAAACGGGACTCGGGCGGGGAACAAAAAAAATTTGGGAAAGAAGAACACAAAAAAAACCAAAACACCCCCCCCCCTAGCCCCACCCCACACAAAATCAACCCCGCGCGCGCGCGCACACACACACCACCACACACAAACACACACACACAAAAGACCCAAACCACAACAAGGAACTTTACACCTTGCCAGCTTTTCCAAAGGCAATCTACGCCCATCATATAATTACATAAGGTCAGGCCCATTTCTGCCCAAATTCACTCGCAGGTCAGACAACACTCCAGGACAATCCCGCATTTCCACCCATCCCATCCCACCCCACCCATCCCTTTCCAACTCACCCATCCCATCATGCATGACGTGCCCTTCTGCAAATTCACCATCAAAAATCTCGTGTGTGTGCGTATCCCCCTTTTCTTTCTCGCGCCCCCTGATTGAGATCTAAAGGGGTTTTCTTTCTTTCTTATTTTTTTTTTTTGTCGAGGATAAGGGAATAAGCACTTATGTAGTTGGGTTTTTTTTTCCCTTCCGGGTCTCTGTGTGTTTGTTGTTTTGTCAATTTTGTCTTCCGGCCCACCCGTTTCTGGGTGGGAAACGAGTGCTTAGTTTTTTTGTTAGATGGGGGCTATGCTAAAATTTTTTTTATAGAAAAGTGGGTTTTGGGCTTTTTATGAATATGAAACTGTGGTTTCCCCTGATATTTACATAAAACCCTGTATATAGCCCTAAAATCACAAAGAAAACATACACACGCTGCGCGCCGGGGCAAACACAACAAAACATACACGGCAAATTTCCCTTTTATGGGATGATTAAAGTGTTTTTTGACTTGAAATTTACTTGACTTGACATCACGGGGTGTAGGGTTTTTGAAAAATTCTTTAATTTACAGACAAGGCAAATTTAAAATATCAATTTTGTACAAGGGAAAAAGTAAATTTTTTAAAAAACTATCCCCCATTTTTTTCCTAAAAGCGGCAAAATTTAAAATAGATGTTTGTTTTTTCCCTCGTGTCCGACGATGACCTCCAAAACAGCAGAGGAGGCAGCTGCTGTTTTGGAAACTGGGCAGAAATTTGATTATTGTGGAGATGCCTTGCCCACAGCACATCCCCACTCTCTCGGCCAAGTGGGCATAAGGACAGTCAGCGTTGGAGATGCTCTCCAAAGTCCAACCAGCCCCCAGGGCTGCAGCACATAAGGACTGTGCGAGTCAAGCCTCCTAGTCAGAGAGTCATAGTCGATCACTAAAGACTAAGCTGTAAAGTGAGATAAGAAGTGCAAACATGCATAACATCCATCATCATCATCATCGTCGTCGTCGTCTGCATCGTCATCATCTCTCTGTCTCTCTGTTTTCCTGTCTCTCTGTCTCTGCCTCTCTCTGTGTCTCTCTTTGTTTCTGTCTGTCTGTCTCTCTCTACTACCGTAAATTTTATGAACAACAGTACACTTTCAATCTCAGCCTATACCTTCCATGAGAACACAGCTCTGATACACCCACCATGGATGACTGGAATTCCTCATTCTCCTCATCAAAGTGAATGTGTATACTCTTTCACCTTTCAGAAACAAAAACTTCTTACAATCCTTGTACCTACTACATAATTATACTGTCATGTTAAAAAGTGTCGACAGATAAAGGCTATTTTACATACACCGATTTTGAACACTACGGCTGAAAAACATTCGAGAACCTACTATTGGAAAGGAAAATCGACTTAATATTCAAAACACTGCTTTAAAGCAAACATTCCAACCAACAAAAAAAATCAGCTAAGGTAAAGGTAAAGATGTCCCATGACCTATGTGGTTGTAGGGGAGCGAAACATCAGAGACCTCAACTTCTCTAGGGGCCAGCATAATTGAGGGCGGTGCCTATCTCCTCTCCGTCGCTGCTTTACCTTCCCTGACCCTAAAGAGAGCAGGTACCTATTTACAGCTGGATGAACTGGGGGACTGTACTGAAGACAAAGCGCGCAAGCGGTCCCCCATCCAAGTGATAACCACGCTTGATGCTGCTTTACATTGACATTTCTCCGCCAACTGCTTGATGAGCATGCATCTCCTACTGACCATCTCCTACCTGACAGACCCTGTGCGCCATGGTATACCCAAGACATCTTGATAGCGAAGCGCAAACGCCGGCAACTAGAACGGCAGTGGCGGAAGTCAAAAACCGAAATCAACAAACAGCTTTTCCGAAAGCAAATAAACAAAGTCAAACTCTTAATCCATTCAGCAAAGACAGACTACTACTCTTCCCAAATTCTCTGTGCTACATCCATAAAATCTCTTTTTTTCCCTCACCTCAAATCTCCTTGGATCTGCAAAAACAACTCCTCTGCCTAACACCCATAGCCTGTCTGAACTTCCATCCATATTTTCTGCCTTCTTCTCAGACAAAGTTCGAAACATACGCTCCAGACTGGATCAGACTCAATTCCAGCCTGCGCCTCCTGATCCCCAGTTCACTGGCACTCCTCTCTTTTCCTTCCATCCCACAAGTGAAAAAGAAATCATGACAATTCTGAAGGAAATGACTATAAAATCATGCGACCTTGATCCCATACCTGCTCCTGTTTTCTCACAATGCCTTCCACAACTTGTACCTATTATCACTAAAATAGTAAACTCATCTCTTGTGTCAGGAAATTTTCCATCAGCTCTTAAAACAGCAATAGTCACACCTCTACTGAAAAAGCACGACCTCGATCCCAACATTCTGAAGAATTATAGGCCTGTCTCAAACTTACCCTTTCTCTCTAAAGTACTAGAAAAAGTCGTTCTCAAACAGCTCAACAGTCACCTTCATTCCAATGATCTCCTTCCCACTTTTCAATCTGCCTATCGCCCCAACCACAGCACCGAAACCACCCTAGTCCACACTTTAGATTCACTTCTACTTGCTTCTGATGCAGGAAAAATCTCCCTCCTCACTCTTCTTGACTTATCTGCAGCCTTTGATACCATAGATCACTCAATTCTTCTTTCTCGCCTCCAAAATACGTTTGGTATTAACGGCACAGCCCTCACCTGGTTTACTTCATACCTCACAGACAGGTTCCAGAAAGTTATTGTAAACAAAATTCAATCAAAACCTGTCATAATGGAATGTGGAGTCCCGCAGGGATCAGTCCTGGGCCCTGTTCTCTTTACTCTCTACACTGCTCCACTCTCACATATAATAAACAACCACCATATTGATCATCATTTCTATGCCGATGATACTCAGCTTCAGTGCAGTGATACTGTTGAAAACTTGCCTTCCCTCCTGACAAAAATGTCCTACTGCCTTCAAGACATTCAAAACTGGATGACTCAGAGCAAGTTACAACTTAATGCCGATAAAACCGAAGCCATGCTCATAGGGACCCAACATAAACTTTCCTCTATCGCAAAAACTTCAATAGAATTCGGCAATACGTCAGTTCCTTTGTCCAACTCTGTGAAGTATTTAGGAGTAGTTCTTGACAACACACTCTCTATGAAAAAATTCATCACCCAGACCTGCCAGTCTTGCTACTATCAATTACGGCGCATAAGCGCGATTCGCAAGTATCTGTCCACTGATGCAACTTCCAAGCTTGTCACATCTCTCATTCTTTCACGTTTAGACTACTGTAATTCTCTTTTGGCTGGCCTACCAGCATCATCCATCCACTCTCTTCAACGCATACAAAACTCTGCAGCTCGACTGGTCCTAAGAAAGAAAAAATCTGAACACATCACTCCTCTTCTGCGATCTCTTCACTGGCTGCCTGTCTCACAAAGACTGGAATATAAAATCAATACCCTCTGTTTCAAATGTCTCCACAAATCTGCACCCTCTTATCTCTGTAACTGTCTTCATCTGTACACTCCATCCCGTTCCCTTCGTTCAGCCGCAGATACTTTGTGCTTTCGAACACCCAGATTCAAACAAACCACTGTTGGCCGTCGCTCCTTCTGTTTCTGGTCCATCCACCTGGAATGACCTCCCTCTTTCACTTCGCCAAAAGCCTTCACTCGATACCTTCAAATCCAGCCTCAAAACACACTTATTTCCTACCTGAGACTTTCCCCCCAAATATCTGTCCCTAATTTTCAACAGCATCTTTCACCTTCTAAGTGTTGTTCCGAGCGTGTGTGTGTGTGTGTGTGTGTGTGTGTGTGTGTGTGTGTGTGTGTGTGTGTGTGTGTGTGTGTGTGTGTGCGTGCATGCGTGCATACGTGCGCGCGCATGGTTTTTGAAATCTGTTGTTCATTATGTTTAAGGAGAGTTGCATGCCTGTAAATGATTGAGTGCAAGCGCTTCGATTTGTGTTTTTTTTTTACAAGATTCAGCGCTATATAAATTCCATATATTATTATTATTATTGCTGGGGAGGCGAGTGCTCTGACCACTGAGCTATCCCGTTCTCTGCAATATCAGAGATAACAAGCTTGAATCTTTTCCGTCTGTATGTACTATCTGTATTCCTAACCCCCCCTCCACCCCCCCCCCCCCCTCCCTCTGCTCTTCTCCCCCCCCTCCCCCCTGTCTACTACCCCCCTCCCCCCCCCCCCCCCCCCCCCCTCCCTAATGTTTTTCCTATCGTGTTTCTCGCTAGCATGAGCACACAGTACAAATGATAATTATGTCGTCTGCTCTTTGATATCCATGGTCACTTCCATTATCTTTCAGTTCGTCACACTGACCACATCTAGGAAGTCTTTCGCTTTGGGCTACACTCCACCTTTATTTTTTGCCCATTTTCCTTCTGTTTTCCTATAATTTTTGGCTACACACCGGTATTAATTTGGGGGTCATGTAGTATCTTCTATAGAGTGCGAGTGGAAAAGAAAATGTTGGTGATTTTCACAGATTTTTTTAAGTATGAAAAAATGGACTGTGCACTTGTTTTTTGGGATTGAGGACATAGAGCAATACCAGGTAGTCACAAGAAAGTTGGAAATAACCATCAAATGAGGATTGCCTGTATTCCTACAGCATTGAACCCACGCATGGAAATGCGGTAAGAAAGCTAGCAGACGACAAAGGACTGAGGGGGTACAGTGTTTGCTGAAAAATTTAAAAAATTCAAACCTACCAAATTTGTTCAAAATCACATGAGTTTTGAGTCAGAGGCTAGTCTTTCACAAAAAGTGGTTTTTATTTCTGTGGATGCCTTGGTACGTGCGGTATGAATATGAGTCACATAGAAAAACAGAAGGAAAAGAGTGATTTTTTAATACCAATGTGCAGCCTTTACTCTCTCGCAGTCATACCCCACGTACTAAGGCGCATCTGCAGAAATAAGTTTGTGTGTGTGAAACACTAGACTCTGATTATAAAAAAAACTCATGTGATTTTGTACGCATTTGGCAGGTCTGAAGTAAATACAACTTTTTTTTTCAGCAAACATTGTACCCTCTCAGTCGTTTGTCATCTGCTAGCTTCCTAATCTCAATAATTATACATTCCGGTGTCAATGCTGTAGGAATACAAGCAATCCTCAGTTGAAGATTATTACCAACTTTCTCCTGACTACTTGGTATTAATCTATGTCCTCAATCCTAAAAACAAGTACACAGTGCATTTTTTCAGACTCCCCCCCAAAAAAATCTGAAAAAATCGCCAGAACATTCCCCCCCCCCCCCCCCCCTCCACCACAAGCACTCTATAGAAGATACTACATGACTCCTGCAGGCTAACACAGGAGTGTAGCCTGTCTATTTATCCCATCATGCATGTATAACTCTTTCGGCAGGCCATTTCTGCTCTACGTCACAGCCACGTCAGCTGACGTTAAAGAGAATGGCAGTGAGAGTAGTTTCCCTGTTGGTGTGTCTGGCACAGTACACTCTGGTCTGGACTGTGATTTTCCACGGAAAAGACATTGTGTCGGAACACATTGGTGCAGGCAGTCAGCTTCCAATAATAACCTCTGTCTGTCTGTTGTTTGTCTGTTTGTTTGTCTGACTGTTTGTTTGTCTGATTGTCTGTTTGTCTGTGTGTGTGTTTTTGTCTGTTTTGTGTGTGTGTGTGTTTTGTCTATCTGTTTTTTCTATTTGTCTGTCTATCTGTTTATTTGTTTTTTCTGTTTGTCTGGCTCTGTATCTGTCTGTTTGTCTGTCTGTCTCCCTGTCTGTCTCTAGTCTGTCTCTCTCTCTCTCTCTCTCTCTCTCTCTCTCCCTCCCTCCCCCCTCTCTCTCTGTGTATATCAATTCTGTCAACAGACACACTGACAGACAAACAAACAGACAGACAGACACACACACACAGACGCGCAAATGTGTATAAATTAATAGCAACATCCCAACTTTCTGGAAATTTTGTGCTAGAAAATATTCCTCTTTTCTGTCACAGCGTCGGGTGTGGCTGGCCAGACCGACACACGGGAATGACAGACAGTGCCTATGGCAGAGGAAGGCACAGATGAAGTCTGACAATGCTGGTCTGTCTGTCTGCCTGGGCTGCAGCCTTTCTTCTCCTTCTCTTCACCTCATCTATCATACAACGTGTAAAGTAAAGGTAAAGGTGTCCCATAACCTATGTGGTCGTAGGGAGGTGAGGCATCAGAGTCCTCAGCTTCTCTAGGGGCCAGCATAATTGAGGGCGGCGTCCATCTCCTCTCCCTCGCTGCTTTACCTTCCCTGACACTAAAGAGGGCAGGTACCCATTTACAGCTAGGAGAACTGGGGGACTGTACTGAAGCCAAAGACAAAAAAATACTGAAAAAGAAAGCAAAGAAGAAAAGAAAAAGAAAGCGAAAAAGAGACAAAAAAGGAAATAGGCTAGATAACTAAATGGTCAGAGAACAAATGAACAAAAGCAACCAACGAACACTAACAGTCCAATAGGGAATATCTTTCGACTGTATGGTAGCATCTCCTAGTGCCTATTTTAATATCAGACGCGATTTAGGTGCCAAAAAATCATACAAGCATCAGACTGTGATTATCTCTGTCTTTTTGGGATCGAACCCCTCGGCTTGCAAACTTGAAATCAATGTGCGCTAACCACCAACCGGGGTGACTACACACAACACACGCGCGCGCATACCACACGCACACACAAACACGCGCGCACGTACACACACCCCACACACACACAACAAACTACGCACGCACACCACACACACACACACGTAACGCACGCACGCACGCACGCACGCACACGTATCAAGATGGCGTAAGCGTTCAGAGGCTAAAGCAACGCTCTGCTGGATGATCGCCTTTCTACAAGAAGGATGACAAGGCTGACCAGATCCAGAAGCCTGGGCGGCTATTTACATCACAAGCCTGCCAGCGACACCAAAGACAGCCGACAGCAGAAGGACACAACGCCACCACCAGCAACTGACCAGTCCACACGACAGGACTCCGAGCTCCAGCCTGCCTCCACCTCTGGAAACCAAGAACTGGGGCATGGAAAACCAACCGACATTTCCAGAGACACAGTGAGTGAGATAAAAGATCTAAAAATACTTGCTGCCTCACTGTGTGAGAAAGTAAACTCGCTGGAAAAGCGTATAAGCCAGCGAGATCAACATGATTGCTGCAACTCCCTGTTAAAGAAACGTTATGTTGACAAGGAGGCCCAGACAGACAGCATTGTAAAACCTACCTATACTCAGGTTGCTAGGTCAGCTGCACCAGTTCCTCATAAAACAGCACCAGCCAAAAAGACAGGTGCAGGGCTGGTGCAGCAAAGAAGAAATGAAAAATCCAATTCAAAGGGAAGTCCTTTAATAAAACCAGAACAGGCAGCAAATGACGTCAAGATTGTGACTGACGTCAAACCACCATCTCCTAGGCCTAAAAGAAAAACATCTATTTCCAAACAGAAAGAAGAACAAGACATGCCGCAAGTGGTGTTTCTTCACGACTCTGTCATGAAGGGGGTCAGTGCTGACAGACTAGGGCTTTCCTATGGTTTTAATATGGTGTCCTGTAAAGCCCTCAAAATAGAAGATTTACAACCAGCCCTGGACACAGCAATTTCCAACTATGACAAACCTGTGGATGCTATTGTCGTCCACTGTGGTATAAATGACATCAAGACCTCTGACCCAAGACGTAGTAGCAAGAAATACATCGACTGTATAAACAGATTAGTTGCTGACCACCCTAGAAAAAGATCGTTGCCAGCAAGATTGCCCCTGTTCGAGACCCTAAACTTAATGTGCAGAGGGAACTTTTTAATGCATTGATCAGTGCTGAAACTTCATGATGCTGCTAATGTTTCTTTGGTTCACCATTCCAACCTTCCCACTAACACCAGGGCTTTAAAGGATGGTCTGCACCCCTCACGGAGAGGATCCAGTGTGCTGGCAGTCAACGTGGGCAGACACGTCCGCCAGCTTTTCTGGCAGACTCCGAGGAAGACCAGGAGACACCCAACTGTGCAATCACACAGCAGGAACTTTCCAGCATTCTCCAGAGTCTTGCCTCCAGTTGGAGACAGGGGCCCCTTGTGGGACATGTATGGATATTTAGGAGAATGGTTCTGAACGTTTATGAACTGATTGACAACCTATTTAGAGATTTAATTAGTCATCCATGTAGATCTGTGATCAATTCTGGCTTTCACTTTCTGATCGTCTCCTCTATTGCATAGATCTAGTCTATTGGTAATAGTTGTAGCTCAGCTATCTTGAATTGTTTTCTTTCTTTATTTATTTATCTATTAATTTATTCACTTACTTAAGTTCTTCCTTATTCTATTTTCATTATCAAAATGGTAAACCAATGTCCAGTAAAAATATTGCAGTGAAACTGCAGATCGGTGATGACTAACCTACATTCACCACCTTTCCACAGTCAGTTACCAATAATATTAATTTTAGTCATTGAATGTCAGTCGAAGCAATTTGCCTAGACTGGCAAACTTTTATCATCCACCAATTCATGAAAACGTTATGAGTGATACAGAAAAGATAAAAACCGCCATATACATCCGTGAAAAATTGGAGTATAGTTCATGTACATCACCAGCACCATCTTCTATATTGAATCTATATTCCTGTGCAGCAAATGTAAAAGTCAATAATCATAACATCATAAATGTTGTTTCTGTATATCTCCCTTAAGGTCCAAATGAGGAAAATACTGAATGGATTCGCACATTGCAAGATTCAAATAAAAAGTGGATAGTCGTTGGAGACTTTAATGCGCACTCTCCTTTTTGGGATAAGGGCAGCACATCAATAACTAGCAAGAGATTTGTTGAAAATATAGTAGATTCTTGCCTTTATTTATTAAATGATGGTAATGTAACCAGAATCCCATGATATTGCTAGTCATAGGCAAGTGCATTGACTTGTCTTTTATTTCTCCTGTGCTTGCTCCAAATTGTAAATGGGAAACACACACCAACACTTTAGGGAGTGATCACTTACCAATTGTAATTACCCTTAATGACCACTCTTGTGGATATAGTAATGATAAAGACACTATCCCAAAATTTAATTATTATCTTGCGAATTGGAATAAATTTAATACTATTTTAACAGCAGTAAATACAGAACACATTAAAAATGATGTCGACATTTTTTGCAAATAATTTACAGATATAATTTTACAAGCTGCTGATGGTTCAATTCCAAAATTTTCATCTTTAAAATCCAACAAACATTCAGGTAACATATGGTGGAATGATTCATGTCAGAAAGCGGTTAATGAGAAAAAAGAAAAATATAAAAACTATATAAAAGAGCGCAATGGAAAAAAATCATCTCTTGATGAAAAGAAAAAACTCTGCATGCAAGAGTATTATAGCACAAGCTAAGCGCCAGTTTTGGAGTAGTTTCTGTACAAAAGACGTTTTCAACGATACAGATCTAAAAATGGTGTGGAAAAAATCAATGATATGAAAAATTGGGTTTGTTTACAGAATTGTCCGATCAACATACAGGAAAAAGAAGTTCTTTCTGATTCAGAAAAAGCTGAAATTTTCGTAAATATGTTTTCTGATTCTATGAGTACTCAGAACCTTTCAGGTGAATCTAAACGTTTAGAGAAACTGAGGTACAGAAAGACGAATATTTAGATCCAGAATGCGATAATACACACTATGTGAATGCCCCTATTACGTTGCAAGAAGAGATGTAATCTTCTCTCTTCCCACTAAAAAAAACCATCAGTGGATAAAGATTCATTATCTAATAAACTTCTAAGGCATCTCCCTAATAATTGGTTACTTCTGTTGTTAGATCTCTTTCAACGCTGCTGGATTCATGGAGTCATACCACGATTGTGGAAACATTCTGTTTTGATACCAGTATTAAAGCAAGGAAAGACCATGAGCGATAAGAATAACTATAGACCAATAGCATTAACTTCACATACAGGGAAGGTGATGGAAAAAAATAATCTTAAACAGACTGACATATTTTTGTGATAAAAATAAAATTATACCCGTAAATCAGGCAGGTTTTTGTAAGGATAGATCTACAGTTGATCATTTAGTTAAATTAACCACTCAAGTTAAATACCAGTTTGCTCGAAGGAAGAATGCACTTGCCACATTTTTTTGACGTACATAAGGCATATGATCATGTGTGGCATGAGAGATTGCTTTATAAACTGAAATCTATTGGCCTTTCTGGCAGTATTTACTTCTATATTAAAAGCTTTCTGTCAGAAAGAATCATTCAAGCTAAAGTTGAGAATTGTTATTCTACCTCAAGGTCACCAGACATGGGTATCCCGCAAGGTTCATTAATATCACCTTATCTATTCAACATTTTACTATAAGATCTTCCTAGACTTTTATCAAGCAATGTTGTTATTGTACAATATGCTGACGATATATGTATGTGGATGGATGTTACCATGAAAAAGAAAACACCCAAAAGGCAGTTAAATTTTTATCAAAAAGTTTATCAAAAAGAAATTGACAAATGTAGTGGTTATCTTTTTGAGAATGGTCTTTCACTTTCCCCTGAAAAAAACCAACCTTGTCCTTTTTAATAACGGTGTTGACCCACAAGTTCTACCTAATTTTCGAATAAATGGAGAAGCTCTAGAATACAAACAGGCAGTGAAATTCTTAGGAGTATTCCTCACTTCTAAGTTAACGTGGAATCAACATATTGAATATATGGCAACTAAAGCTAAGAATAACAGACAATAACAGCACTGTCAAAACTAAACACCATCTGGAGAGATAAAAATATCTCACTTATCTTCAAGATCAGACTAATGCGCTCCCTTGTCATATCCATATTTCTGTATGCCTGTGAATCATGGACCCTGACTGCAGATTTGGAGAGAGGAGTACAGGCGGTGGAGATGAGATGCTTTCGGAGACTCCTTGGCATCTCCTACAAAGACCACATAAGCAACGAAAGCGTGCATAACAGAATCCAGCAAACCATTGGACCCTATGAGAACCTTCTAACGATCGTAAAAAAAGCGTAAACTTGAATGTATGGGCATGTCACAAGATCCAAAGGACTTGCAAAGCAATTTTTACAAGGCACTGTCCAAGGAGGAAGAAGAAGAGGAAGACCAAGGAAGAGCTGGGAGGATAACATCAGCGAATGGACAGGCCTAGAACTCAACAAAACCCTGAGAAAAGCAGAACAGAGAGAGGAATGGAGGGAACTGGTTGTTGAGTCTTTGAGGGTGCCCCCACGGTCGTCAGACTACGGGACAGATAGATAGATAGAAAGCTAAGAAAGTTCTTAACTTCTTAAAAGTTACTAGTAAACAGCCATGGGGACAAGATATTACTGTATTAAAGCATCTGTCCTTGTCCCTTGTGCGATCAAGACTGTCTTATGGACAAGAAGTATTTTTCAGTGCTCCAAATTATTTGCTTCAGAAAATCCAGAGTCTTGATTGTAAAGCATTTCGACTTGCTTTAGGGTACCAGCTCACGCCCTCATCTCTAGGTAAATATAAGGAAGTAGGAGTTCTTCCTTTAAATGAATATCGAAAGCTTGCTGTGGCAAAATATGTTTTAAAAAGTACAACAAATGACAGCAACGTTGAAAATGAAGTCCAGATAAAGTCTGACATTCACTTTCCGAAAAGAGCAAGAACTATCCAGCTCGCTTACTACAAATTATACTTACACTTCTCCCCTTTTTTAAACATTCAGAACTTAATCCAAATGAGTTAGCAAATCAGTACAATCAGCTCCCTACCCACCTTGGGAACTTTTTAAAGCTCATTTTGACATTAATCCCTTCTTCTGTAAGGAAAAGCTGGGAAAAAGTTAACATTCTTACATCGCTAGTTAAAAGAAATATTCAAATACTTATCCTGATCATCTCAAAATTATACTGATGGACCGTTTTAAATACTATGAGGCTGGTGCAGCTTTCATTATTCCATCATTAAAAAGTAGAACGAGCTGTCTACCTGGGAAAAAATAAATTATATTTACAGCTGAGCTAACTGCTATAGTGTTGGCCTTTAAATAGTACGGGCTTCCCCCAAAGAATATTCAAATACTTTTGTGTGTTTATTCTAAAACGGTTTTACGCTTTAAAAAATTTACTTTTAAAGTAAAAAAGGGCCCAATCTTTAAAAACAGGCATCGGTCACTTTTTTATTTTTTAAAGGTTACTGTTTTCTTTCTGTTGGGGTTCCCTCACCACTGGATTTTTTTAAAAAAAAAGGGGTTTACGTCTTGCAAAATATGGAGCGGGAAAAAAAAATAGTTCTGTGAAATAAACGTTCCTTATCTTGCATGAGGATACAGCTTGCTACAAAAAAGCTTGCTGAAAGCATTCAGAAGAAAATATTGATTCGGCTATTGTTTTTATAATGGCTGTACAAAACAATGTGAATTTTTTGATTTTTGAAATGCTTTCTTTTAACAAAAATCTGTGGTTGGTATAATCGTTTGAAGTAGTTATCCCTTTTTTTACAGATTTAAAACTAAAAAGCTTTCAGGACAAAGTACTGAAAGTGAACGTTTTTTGGGGGGGAAGATTACAAAAGTTGTTATTTTTGATTGTGGACATTTAAAAAACATTTTACCTTATTTTAAAATTTGTCACTGGATAAGATTTTGCTGAACCATCGTTTCGTTGGCGTGTTAGGAAATTTTTAAAAAAATCCGAAATTTAAAATTCTTTTTTTTTGTATGTTAAAATTTGTTTTTAAAAACTGTTATTTGAACTTTTGTTTATTTTTTGGATTTTCTTGTTTTATTACTTTTTCTCGTTAAAAAAAAACACTAAATGTGAAAAGGCGTTAAAATGAAGTCACACCCACACACAAACACACACACACACAAACACACACACCCCCCAAAAAACACAACACACAAAAACACAACCCGAAAGCCTTGGATGAGGGGGCAATAAAAACCCAGGGATCGTGTGCGAACGCAGCAAAAATCTTGCGCAACGTTTAAATCCGTTCCACTTTTCTAAGGTAGGGCCTTGTGTTTTCCCGGGGGGAACAGAGACAGAATTTACAAAACCACATAACCGGGGACGGTGTAAAAAAAAAAAATAAATGTTTTGCATTTTCCTCGATATAAAATATAAAAAGTTTTTTTTTTAAAAACACTTTTCCGCACCACGCACGCACGCGCACGCACGCCGCACCGCGGCGGGCAACAACCCCCCCCACCACAAAAACCACACAAACACACACACAAAAAAACACACACAGAACATCTTGCGCACACGTTAAAACCCCATCCGCTTTTCGCAAGAGTAGGCCATTGTGTGCCGGTGGGAACGGATGACAAAATTTACAAAACTGCATACACACGGGGACTAGATGTAAAAAAGCACAGAAGTTCTTATTCCATTATCCTTGAAATAAACACATACATATACATTTTTTTTCAAAGTATGCCCTTTAAATGGTGTGATGTTGTTCCAGAATGACACATTAAAAACCGGGTGCCATGACATCATCTTCACATATCTATGAAGTTTGCAAACTTGACAAAATGGAGAGTGTCTTTTGCGTGCGCGTGTTATTATTTTAGATTGTGTTCAGTATCTTAATAGAGCATAGCATTAATTTAATTGATATTTGTCTTACACAACATGTTATAGCAATTGTGGCTTATGTCATAAAAATGCGTGCGCATGCTTGCGAATGTTTCCAACGTGTGTGTGTGTGTGTGTGTGTGTGTGTGTGTGTGTGCGTGCGTGCGTGCGTGCTTTGCGTGTGTGTGTGTGTGTGTGTGTGTGCTGTGCGGATGCAGGGTTTACTGGTGCGCACATGAGTATTAGTGATCTTACTTGGGGTGAGTGTTGACTGGCTGAGGTATTGCTGATTTGTGGGTGCTTTTTATCTTATGATGGGTGCGTGCTGCTGTTCGGATAGTGTGTGTGTGTGTGTGTGTGTGTGTGTGTGTGTGTGTGTGTGTGTGTGTGTGTGTGTGTGTAGGTTATATTATGTTTACATGTTTATTGTTTTTATGTATGGCTCGTGACTTACCGGAATTTCTCTGTCTCTCAGATAATAAAGGTTTTGAATTTGAAGAGTGTGTGTGCGTGTGTTTGTGTGGGGTGTGTGTGTGTGTGTGTGTGGGGGTGTGTGTGTGTGTGTGTGCGAGTGTGTGTGTGTGTGAGAGTGTACGCGCGCGCGCGCGTGTGTGTTTGTGTGTGTGCACATGTGTGCGCATGCCTGTGTGTGACTGTGTGTTGTGTGTGCGTGCGTGCGGTGCGTTCGTGTGTATGTGTGCATGAGTGTGTAGTGTGTGTGTAATGTGTGTGTGTGTTTTGTGTGTGTGCGCGCGCGCGTACTGCGTGCGTGCGTGCGTGCGTGCGTGCGTGTGTGCTAAAACAGTAGTTCCTGAACGATTTGAAGCTCTGTAAGGTCGGTGGTTTTCCCTCCATTTTGTGCTGAAGCGAAAATTCAACGTGATTTCCGGTAGGGGAGAAATGGACCCGGGTGTTATTTCCGGTCAACGTTAGATTGTTTTCTGTCCTCTTCCTCCGTCTGTCTCTGTGTCTGTCTGTCTGTCTGTGTCTGTCTGTCTGTCTATCTATCTCTGTCTGTCTCTCGGTGTCTGTGTGTCAGTCTGTGTCTGTGTCTGTCTCTCTCTCTGTGTCTGTGTCTGTCTGATTGTCTCTCTGTCTGTCTGACTGATTTTCTGTCTGCCTGTCTGACTGATTTTTCTGCCTGTCTGTCTGTCTATCTGTCTGTCTCTCTGTTTCCGTCTGTGTCTGTCTGTCTGTGTCTGTCTGACTGATTTTCTGTCTGTCCGTCCGTCTGTATGTGTGTGTGTGTGTGTGTGTGTGTGTGTGTGTGTGTGACAGATTTTCTGTCTGTTTCTTCCACAGAGAGAGAGCGAGTAAATGGATGATCTCTCTTACTTTTTTGTGTGTGTTTTGGTTATTTTGCTGTTGTTGTTTGTTTGGTTGTTGTGTGTGTGTGTGTGTGTGTGTGTGTGTGTGTGTGTGTGTGTGTGTGTGTGTGTGTGTGTGTGGTGTTCTTTTTTACTGTGTGAGTGTGTGGGTATTGGGTTTATTTTTGTATTATTTGGATGTATCAGGTCTCTAAGGGTGTGGACAGGATGTAAGAATAAAGCACATGGATGGTTATTTTATTTTACTCAAAATAAAAGAATGTGATTTGATTTGATCTGATCTGATCTTCTGTCTCTCTGTGATATTATTAAGATGTATCCCTACGGGCGGGGACTGGATGTAAAAAAGAACATTAGTGCTTATTCATTATCCTCGAAATAAAATAAGTTGTTATTGTCATTCTCTGTCTCTCTGTCTGTCTGTGTGTGTGTCTGTCTGTCTGTCTGTTTTCTCTCTCCTCTCTCTCTCTCTCTCTCTTCTCTCTCTCTATCTTATTAGTAAGATGTATCCCTAACGGGCGGGACTGGATGTAAAAAAGTACATGTGTGCTTATTCATTATCCTCGAAATAAAAGAATTTGTCATTGTCATTGTCTCTCTCTCTCTCTCTCTCTCTCTCTCTCTCCTCTCTCTCTCTCTCTCTCTCTCTCTCTCTCTCTCCTATCGTTTGTTTGGGTCTTTTTTTGTAGATCGAAAGTGTGTGTGTGTATGTGTGTGTGCGTGTGCGTAAGTGTGTGTGTGTGTGAGTGTGTGTGTGTATGTATGTGTGTGTATGTGTGTATGTGTGTGTAAGTGTGTATGTGTAAGTGTGTATGTGTGTGTAAGTGTATGTGTGTGTGTGTGCGCGTGCGCGAGTGCGAGCGCTATGTGTGTGCGTTTGTGTGTGTATGCGCTGCATTTTTGTTCAGTCTGGCTATCGCTTCCGCGCGCCTTTCCCCCCTCTCCCACCTCTCTCTCTCTCTCTCTCTCTCTCTCTCTCTCTCTCTCTCTCCTCTCTCTCTCTTTCTCTCTCCCCCTCCTCGTTCTCTCTCCCCTCCGCCTCCCCCCCCCCTCTCTCTCTCTCTCTCGCTGTTTTCGGACAAGCACTCACGTTCATGTCGCAGGCGGCTTGAGCGCACACGTACACGCACATACGTACGCAATTTGACTTCTACGATAAAAGCAATATGCTTAAAACATAACATTATGAATAATGAAACCACATACTGGCAGAAGGATTTAGGA
>CM054161.1:49059379-49066879 GCA_028751875.1 Rapana venosa
GGTACACTGTATCACTAGTCTTTTTTGCCTTTCAGGTAATCAGAATTTAAAATCTTTTACTTTGAAGATGACAAATAGGCCTACGTGCATTTTTACATGCAGTCCCCGTGTGCGTGCGGTTTTTGTACTTTTTGCCATCTATTCCCACTAGCACACAATTTCCCTACTGTTCTGAAAAGTAGAACAGGCTTTAACATGTGCGCAAGATGTTCTGCATGCGTTCGCACACGGGACCTCGGTTTATAGTCTCATGGGAAGGACTTTCTTTCGGGGAAGTGGAGTCGGCACTGCTGTTAACTCCAGGGGGGAAATCCTCTTGACCAGGCGTCTTTGTAACGGCTCTAACCCTGGCCCTTCAGATTTCGAGCTCACCATTCTAACCACCAGGCTTACCTGTCCCCTGATGAGCCTGAAGGCCATATTGGTACAGTTTGTTGTTAGTCAAAGTCAAAGTCAAAGTCAAACTTTTATTTTCAGATGGTACTTTGAATAAGCAGTGCATTTGCTTTTTATTCATCAAGCCATCTATCTAAAGAAAGAAAAAATATATGCAGACATATAATTTTAAAAACCTAATTAATGATAAACCATACAAATCAAACAAGAGACAATAATATATGCATACATGGAATTAAAAACAAAACAAAAAACCCTGAGCAATATTAAACTATACAATTCAAATAATTTTTAAAATCTTGAAAATATATCCCCCATAATACAAACAAACAAGCAACAAAGAAAAACCAAACCAAAACAAAGAAGACAAAACAAAATACAATTATGTTATTTTACTTTTAAAAATTTCTTTTTTTTTAAATATTTTTGATTGGCACACATATACAGTTCAAAACAAACAAATTAACTTTTCATCCAGACAACATTACATCATTTCCATTTTACAGGCGTACAAGGCTACTAGCTACACAAAGTACAAAAAGAATCAATCATCTTTTTCGTTGTCAAGACAAAATTTATAGATTACATACATATAAGAACCTTCTAACGATCGTGAAAAAACGTAAACTTAAATGGTATGGGCATGTCACAAGATCCAAAGGACTTGCAAAGACAGTTTTACAAGGCACTGTCCAAGGAGGAAGAAGAAGAGGCAGACCAAGGAAGAGCTGGGAGGATAACATCAGCGAATGGACAGGCCTAGAACTCAACAAAACCCTGAGAAAGGCAGAACAGAGAGAGGAATGGAGGGAACTGGTTGTTGAGTTTTTCAGGGTGCCCCCACGGTCGTCAGACTACGGAACAGATAGATAGATAGATAGATACATAATTTTACTAATATTTTGAAATGGTACTCAACTTTCTACTAAGTTTATGTACTGGAACCATTTTTTCTGAAAATTAGTAAACTGCATTTGTTTGCTATGCCCCAGCTTTTCCATTTCATATTTATATTTTAGTTCATTCACAAAACTACCAACATTAGGTTTGTTTTACCAATCCGACATTTATAAACATAGAACTTTGCTAACAGTATTATTAAGTCTAACACTTCATCAGTTGTTGTAATTGCATCAGTGCCAAAAAGCACTATTTCCACATGAAGGTCCAGTCTCTCGCAATGATAGCAGTTGTAGTTTTATAGTCACTTCAAGTTCTTTCCAGAAATTCTGTACATACTGACACTCCCATGTTCTTTTATAAATATAACAAAATCAAGTTATGTTATGTACATGTTATTGTGATCAGGTATGGTCGGGATCTTGAGCAGATGTTACGTGACAGTAAAGAAGAACGGACATAACAGGCAGGGTGTCAGAAATCTATCATCTCACGTGACCCTTGCAGTCTGTCTGGCCTCTTAGTTCTGGACAGTGACGTCAGTTGTAATGACGTGATCATGTACACGTCATAGACTTTTTTCCATGTGATGCAGTCTATCTGCCCAGTCAGATTAATTATGTCAAGCTTGTTGTGTCTGTTTTGTAGCTTGTTTTAAGGGTTTTAAAGGGAAAAGAGAAAAAGATAAGACACTAGAGTCCAAGACATTGTGCAGATTTGATTATGACATACTGTGCAGATTACAAGCATCACCATGCCTGCTATCTCCAAACACAAATGCTTGGGGGATGCAGGGGCATGATTGGGGGGGATGGGGGGGGGGGGGGGAGGGTGTCTGTCAGTATAAATAACACCCCTACCTTCTGGAAATTCTGTGCTAGGAATTCTCTCTTTTCTATCCCTCTCTTTGTTTCTGCCTTGTTCCTTTTCTTTGTTTCATCCACATCTTGTCTGTTTTCTGCCTTCTTGGTCCATTCTCCTGCCTTTTTTCCAGAAAGACTTAAAAGATAACAATTCTGTCCTATACCAAAGTCGGATGCGCTGGGCCTGACTCGTCAGGCGCTTAATGGCAGCGTGACGCATTTTCGCTCATATAACAGACAACGATAAATGCTGTCTAAGCGTTCAAGGACGACGAAGAAGAAAGACTTCAGTTTGGGTGGGTTTTTTGTTGGGGTTTTTTTGGTTGTTGTTTGTTTGGGGTGTTTGTTTGGTGGGTTGTTTTTGTGGGGTTGTTGTGGTGGTGTTTTGGGGGGTTTTTTGTTGGTTGTTTTGTTTTTTGTTTGTTTTTTTGGGGAGGAGGGGGCTCGGGGGTGGTATTTGCAAGTATCCTGATGAAAAGGATTCATGGTAAAACAAATTTTGGCACAAATACTTTCACACAGGTTCAGATGTTTGTGTTTATTCCTTAATCATCTATCTTTTTTGTTGTTAAATCTCAGTGTTCTTGTAGGCCTATGAGTAGATTTTTTAATGATGTGATCTAGAAAGAGAACATGCTTATCACACACAAAAATTACCAAGTAATCGGGAAATTTTATTTAATTAAACTGATGGTGACTGATCGAATTTTTCGTTAACTTTAAATTCTCCTTCGCAGTCGTTTTATGCTCAGACAGCACCTATTTCTTCAGTCATATAATCAAAAATGCGTTACCTTTGCTGTGAATTATTCGTCTGACAAGTCACTCAGACCCAGCACATCCTACTTCTACATGACAAACTTTAAATTCACTCCATCACTGTTTTTGCTTCTACCCTGTGTCTGGACTATTGCAATTCTCTTTTGTCTGGTCTGCCAGCATCATCTATCCACTCCCTTCAAGGTATACAAAACTCCGCAGCTCGACTAGTTCTCAGAAAGAAAAAAATCTGAGCACATTACCCCTCTTTTGCGATCTCTCCACTGGCTGCCTGTGCCACAGAGAGTAAATTATAAGATCAGTACCCTCTGTTACAAATGTCTCCACAAAACTGCACCCTCCTACCTCTGTGAATGTCTTAACCTGTACACTCCTTCACGTTCCCTCCGCTCTGCTGCAGATACCTTGTGCCTACGAATACCTAGATTCAACCAACCCACCGTTGGCCGCCGCTCTTTCTCTATTTCGGGTCCATCGACCTGGAATGAGCTCCCTCTCTCTCTTCGCCAGAAACCTAATTATGACACTTTTAAATCCAGCCTCAAGACATATTTATTTCAAACCTAAGATTTCCCCCCTCCTGTCTCATATCAGAACTATCCTACCTTCACTAACCCATGTCCTATCACTCTGCTGAAGTATACGACCTGTGTGAGTGTGTGTGTGTGTGTGTGTGTGCTTTTGAAAACCATTTGACTATTGAAATTTTATTTCATAGATTTGGTCTGCAGGGCACCATGTTTGTAAATATCTGTTTGTTTAAACTATTGATTATTTATCATTAATTGCATGACTGTGTAAGATTAGGTTGAATGCATGCGCTTTGATTTGTCTTTGCAAGATATAGCGCTATATAAGTTCCATTTATTATTATTATTATTATTATTATTATTATGTGATAAAGATCTAGAACAGGCTTATCAAAAAAAGTTGTGATACTGAGACACCTCTTACGAAATCAAGAAATTTCAATTAAACAGATGATGGCTAATGGGATTTTTTTTTTTTAACTTAAATTCTTCTTTGTGGCCATTTTACGCTCAGACAGCACCTATTTCTTCAGTCATATGAGCGAAAATGCGTTACCTTTGCTGTGAATTATTCGTCTGACAAATCACTCAGACCCAACACATCCCACTTCTACATGACAAACTTTAAATTCACTCCATCACTGTTTTTGCTTCTATCCTGTGTCTGGACTATTGCAATGCTCTTCTGTCTGGTCTGCCAGCATCATCTATCCACTCCCTTCAACGTATACAAAACTCTGCAGCTCGAGTAGTCCTCTGAAAGAAAAAAAATCTGAGTACATTACCCCTCTCTTGCGATCTCTCCACTGGCTGCCTGTGCCACAGAGAGTAAACTATAAGATCAGTACCCTCTGTTACAAATGTCTCCACAAAACTGCACCCTCCTATGTCTGTGAATGCCTTAACCTGTACACTCCTTCAGCTCCCTCCGCTCTACTGCAGATACCTTGTGCCTACGAATACTTAGATTCAACCAATCCACCCTTGGCCGCCGCTCTTTCACTATTTCGGGTCCATCAACCTGGAATGAGCTCCCTCTCTCTCTTCGCCAGAAACCTAGTTATAACACTTTTAAATCCAGCCTCAAGACATATTTATTTCAAACCTAAGATTCCCCCCTCCTGTTTCATATCAGTACTATCCCACCTTCACTAACCCATGTCCTATCACCCTGCTAAAGTATACGACCTGTGTGAGTGTGTGTACGTGCTTTTGAAAAACATTTGACTATTTGAAATTTTATTTCATAGATTTTGTCTGCAGCGCACCATGTTTGTAAATATCTGTTTGTTTAAACTATTGATTATTTATCATTGATTGCATGACTGTGTAAGATTAGGTTGAATGCATGTACTTTGATTTGTCTTTGCAAGATATAGCACTATATAATTTCCATTTATTATTATTATTATCATTATCATTATTATTATGTGATAAAGATCTATAACAGGCTTATCAAAAAAAAGTTGTGATACTGAGACACCTTACGAAATCAAGAGATTTCAATTAAACAGATGATGGCTAATGGGATTTTTTTTTTTTAACTTAAATTCTTCTTTGTGGCCATTTTACGCTCAGACAGCACCTATTTCTTCAGTCATATGAGCGAAAATGCGTTACCTTTGCTGTGAATTATTCGTCTGACAAATCACTCAGACCCAACACATCCCACTTCTACATGACAAACTTTAAATTCACTCCATCACTTGTTTTTGCTTCTATCCTTTGCCGAAGTTCGACCTGCTTTTTCACTTCTGCCAGCATTCCGGGGGATCTACATGCACTAGATCTGGTCTGGTAGCGTCTGTGACTGCGCGTTCTGTTCCCACACAGCTGCTAGCTGCCAGCCGTTATCGATCCATCCGTTGTTAGCCTTGAGGATGCTGACCAGTGTCTCCCCACTGCTAATGGCTCCCCCCCCCCCCCCTCCACACCCTTACAGCAGTCATTGATCTGAGGTTCCAGTCCCCTCTCCTCTCCACTCCTTAATTCTTCAACAATCATCTATCTAGCTGTTGTGTCTGGTTAGCTCTGCTTCCTGTTGACGTCATTTTATGTCAGCTAGGGATGAGAGGGGATTGAGGGGTGAAGAAGTTGGGGGGGGGGAGGGAAGGGGAGGGGAAAGCTGTGATGGATAAGGTGATGGTCATAGAGGATGCAACTAACTGGGTATTTCCAAACTTTTCAAAAAACTTTTTCTTTAAGTCTGTCTAACTGTCTGTCTGACTGTCTGTCTGTCTGTCTGTATGTCTGTCTGTCTCTCTCTCTCTCTCTCTCTCTCTCTCTCTCTCTCTCTCTCTCTCTCTCTCTCTCTCTCTCTCCTCTCTCTCTCTCTCTCTCTCATTGATTTGAGTGTAGCACGTTTGTTCTTGTTTGTTTGGTTTTGGTGTTGTTTTTGTTTTGTTTGGGGATTTTTGTTTCCTTTGTTTTTTGTTTTTGTTTGTGTGTGTTTTTTTGTGTTTTTGTTTGTTTGGTTTGGGTTGAGTTGGGTTGGGTTGGATTTTTTGAGGTGGGGGTGGGGGGTGTGCCCTCAAGCAAACAGAAAAGCCAAGATAATGGACAACAGCACTTTTAATATCTGCTTGATTGAAATACTGTTGGGTGGTGTCCAATCTAATCTTGGTATTTATAGCGCACCCCCCCCCTAACCCCCCCCCCCCCCACCACCCACCCTCCACCACCACCACCACTACCATCACCACAGAGGCCATATCTTTTTTTTTGTTAATTTGTTTTATTTTTATTCTTTTATATCGAGGATAATGGAATAAGCACTTATGTGCTTTTTTTACATCTAGTCCCCGTGTGTATGCGGCTTTGTAAATTTTGTCATCTGTTCCCACCGGCACACAAATGGCCTACTCTTACGAAAAGCGGGACAGGGTTTAACGTGCGCGCAAGATGTTCTGCGTGCGTTCGCACACGGGGCCTCGGTTTATAATCTCATCCGAAGGACTTTTAGGGAGAGTGGAGTCTGCACTGATGTTAACTCCAGGGGGAAAATATCCCCCTTGAACGGGAATCGAACCGGTGGGGGGGGGGGGAGGGGGGGGGGGGATGTCAGCTCATAAAATTATAAATCTCTTTCGTGGTGATGTCAGTCACTGTCCTTGTTAGTCTAATGAACTAGAAGTCTTAGACTCTATTATTTTGTTTTGTAAACATGATTTTTTTTTTAAAAGTATTGTGTCGACCGGGACCTTGAGAAGGGACTTAAACCGACAAAGACGAAAGTACAGACAGCGCATGTGAGAAATAAACCCATAACTTCCTGTGACCCTTGCAATCTGTCTGGCCTCTGAGAAAGGATTTTTTTTGTTTTGTTTTGTAGACAGTGACGTAAATTGTAATGACGTCGTTATGTTCCCGTCAAGGTGTAGTGAGTGCTGGTCTCTGTCTCTCTCTCTCTCTCTCTCTCTGTCTCTCTCTCTCTCTCTCTCTCTCTCTCTCTGTCTCTCTCTCTCTGTCTCTGTCTCTCTCTGTCTCTCTCTCTCTCTGTCTCTCTCTCTCTCTCTCTCTCTCTCTCTCTCTCTCTCTCTCTCTCTCTCTCTCTCTCTCTCTCTCTCGCTCTCGCTCTCTCTCGCCAAGGCCTATAATGAATAAAACCTTCGCATTCGCATTCGCATTCTCTCTCTCAGTCTCGCTCTCTCTGTCTCGCTCTCTCTGTCTCTGTCTGTCTCTCTCTGTCTCTGTCTCTCTCTGTCTCTGTCTCTCTCTCTCTCTCGCTCGCTCGCTCGCTCTGCCTGTCTCTCCTCTCTGTCTCTCTCTCTCTCTTTCTCTCTGTCTCTCTCTCCCCCCCTCTCTCTGTCTCTCTCTCTCTGTCTCTCTCTCTCTGTCTCTCTCTCCTCTCTGTCTCTCTGTCCTCTCTCTCTCTCTCTCTCTCTCTCTCTCTCTCTCTCTCTCTCTCTCTCTCTCTCTCTCTTCTCTCTCTCCTCTCTCCTCGCCCATTAGAAAAGTTGTCAAGGTCTTGCGTCTTGTTTGTGTCAAGGTTTTCAGAGTTTAAAATAAAGAAGAATATATATATATATACT
>CM054161.1:49076879-49096879 GCA_028751875.1 Rapana venosa
TTTATCCACTGCTGTGAAGTATCTAGGGGTCATTATTGACAACACACTCTCTATGCAAAAATTCATCACCCAGACCTGCCAGTCCTGCTACTATCAATTACGGCGTATTAGTGCAATTCGAAAGTTCCTGTCCACAGATGCAACATCCAAACTTGTTGCGTCTCTCATTCTTTCACGTCTGGACTATTGCAATTCTCTGTTGGCTGGTCTGCCAGCATCATCAATCCAATCCCTTCAACGTATACAAAACTCTGCAGTTCGTCTAATCCTCAGAAAGAAAAAAATCTGAGCATATTACCCCTCTCTTGCAATCTCTCCACTGGCTGCCTGTGCCACAGAGAGTAAACTATAAGATAGGTACCCTCTGTTACAAATGTCTCCACAAAACAGCACCCGCCTACCTCTGTGAATGTCTTCACTTGTACACTCCTCTCGTTCTCTCACTCTGCTGCAGATACCTTGCCCTTTACGAATACCTAATTCACCAGTCCACCATCGGCCGCGCCTTTCTCAAAATTTTTGGTCCCTTGATGTGGAATGATCTCCCTCTCTTCTCTCCACCAAAGCCCCTTTTTGACACTTTTTAAAACCCGTCTCAAGACACATTATTTTAAACCTAAATTTTTCCCCTCCTCCTCATCTCTATTTTTTCCCTACTTCAAAAGCCAAATTCTATTGCCCTGCCAGGGGTTTTGACCCTTTTGGTGGTGTGTGTGTGTGGTGTTTGTTGTGTGGGTGTTGTGGTTGGGGTGGTGTGTGTGGTGTGTGTGTGTTTTGTGCGTGGTGTACACATTTGGGCTTGAGGAACTATTACTTGTCACTGGTTTTATGACTGTATAAGAAAAGAGTTTAGTGCAACACTTTGATTTGTCTCTGCAAGATATAGCGTATATAACTCCATTTTTTATTATTTTTATTTTATTATTATTTTAATTATTTGTTTCTGTCTGTATGGTTTTGTGTGTAGTATGTATCGTATGTATGTATGTATGTAGTATTATTTGATGTATGAGTATGTGTGTAAGTTGTATTTATGTATGTATTATGTATGTATGTATTATGTATGTATGTATGGTTTTTGTATGTAGTATGTATGATGTTGTATGTTTGTTTTATGAATGATGTATTAATTATATGTATAATGTATTTATTTGTGGTAGTATGTATGATGTTTGTATGTGTAATTTTATGTATTATGTTTTTGTATGTAGTTTTGATGTATGTATGTATGTATGAAAGATGTTCATCGATGATGCATGCATGCAGGAATGCTGTTTAAAACGCTATTTCTTTTTTAGTACAAAACGAATGCCCTTCATGAACGGGACTATTTCGTTAATTTATTACTATTGACTTGCTTTTTCAGATATTTTGTATTTTAAACAACAAAAGGAATTTAAAAAAAATTTTAAAAAGAAAAACTCCCAAAAGATGCAACAATTATTATTATTATTATGTATAAAGATCTAAAACGGGTTATCAAAAAAAGTTGATACGGAACACCTCTTACGAATCAGGAAATTTAATTTTAAAGATGAGGTAAGGGTTTTTTTTTTTTTAATTAAATTTTCTTTTGGCCATTTTACGCTCAGACAGCCCCTATTTCTTCGTCATATGAGCGAAAATGCAAAACCTTTGCTGTGAATTATTCGTCGACAAATCACTCAGAACCCAACACATCCCACTTTACATGAAAATTTAAATTTCACCCCATCACGTTTTTGCTTCTATCTGGTCGGGGACTAGCAAGCTCTTCGTTGGTCTGCCAGCTATCTACCACTCCCTTAAAAAACGTATAAAAAACTTGCAGCTCGGTAGTCCTCTGAAAAAAAAAAAAATTATTTACTTACCCTCTTTGCGATCTCTCCACTGGCTCCCGTCCAAAGAGAGTAAACTATAAGATGTACCCTCTTTTAAACAAATGCTCCCAAAAACGCACCCTCCTTGTCTGTGAATCCCTTAACTGTCCCTCCTTCAGCTCCTCCGCTCTACGCAAAAAACCTTTGCCTAGAATACTTAGATTAAACCCAAATCCCCCTTGGCCGCCGTCTTTCACTTTTCGGGCCATAAAACCGGGGAATGGTCCCTCTCTTTTTCCCCAAAAAACCTAGTTATAAATTTTTAAAATCCAGCCTCAAGAAAATTTTTATTTCAAACCAAAGTTTCCCCCCTCCTGTTTCATATCTCTATCCCCCCCTTCACAAACCCCAGCCCTATCCCCTGCTAAATATCGACTGTGTGAGTGGTTACGTGCTTTAAAAAACTTTACTATTTGAAATTTTTTTTTATAGTTTTGTCTGCGCGCCCCAAATTTTTAAAATTCGTTTGTTTAAACTTTGATTATTTTCTTGATTGCAGATGTGAAAAGTTTGGGTTGAAGCATTTACTTTGATTTGTCTTTGAAAGATATAGCACTTATAATTTCCTTTATTTTTATTATTATCATTATCATTATTTTATGTGAAAAAGTTAAAAACAGGCTTATCAAAAAAAGTTGTGATCTGAGACCCCTTTTCGAAATCAGAGATTTAAATTTAAACAGATGAGGGGAAAATGGGATTTTTTTTTTTTTTAACTTAAATTTTCTTGGGCCATTTTACGCTCAGACGCACCTATTTTTCAGTTATACAAAAATTGCTTTCCCCTTTGCTGTGAATTTTTGTCTGAAAAAATCACCAGACCCAACAACATCCACTTCTACTGAAAAAATTTAAATTCCTCCATCACTTTTTTTGCTTTTCCCTTTTTCCGAATTTCGACCTGCTTTTTCCTTCTCACATTGGGGGGATTAATGCACTGATTGGCTGGTAGGTCTGGATGCGGTTCTGTTCCCCACAGCTGCTAGTTTCAGCCTTTTCGATCCATCCGTTGTTCCCTTTGGGTGTGACCTGTCCCCCACTGTAAGGGTTTTCCCCCCCCCCCCCCTCCACACCCTTACAGCAGTCATTGATCGAGGTTCCGCCCCCTCCCCTTTCCCACCCCTTTAATTCTTCAACAATCATTATCTGTGTTGGCTGGTTAGCTCGCTTCCTGTTGGCTTTTTATGTGTGGGGTTGAGAGGGGATTGGGGGGTGAAAAGTTGGGGGGGGGGGGGGAAGGGGAGGGGAAAGTGTGAGGAAAAAGGTGATGGAAAAGGGGATGAAAAACTGGTTTTTCCCAAACTTTTAAAAAAACTTTTTCTTTAAGTCTGTCAACTGTCTGTCGGGATGTCTGTTGTCTTTTGTATGTCGTCTGTCCTCTCTCTCTCTCCTCTCTCTCTCTCTTTTCTCTCCTCTCCTCTCTTCTCTCCTCTCTCTCTCTTTTCTCTTTGTTTGAGTGTAGCACGTTTGTTCTTGTTTGTTTTTTTTTGGTGTTGTTTTTGTTTTTTTTGGGGGGTTTTTTGTTTCCCCTTTGTTTTTTGTTTTTGTTTGTGTGTGTTTTTTTGTTTTTTGTTTTTTTTGGGTTTGGGTTGATTTGGGGTTTGGGTTTGGATTTTTGAGGGGGGGGGGGGGGTGTGCCCTCAAGCAAACAAAAGCCAAGATAAGGGCAACGCACTTTTAATATCTGCTTGATTGAAATACTGTTGGGTTTTTCCAACTAATCTTGGTATTTATAGCGCCCCCCCCCCTAACCCCCCCCCCCCCCCCACCACCCCCCCCCCCACCCCCCACTCCATCACCACAGGCCTATCTTTTTTTTTGTTAATTTTTTTTATTTTTATTCTTTTTTCGAGGATAATGGAATAAGCACTTTGTTTTTTTTACATCTATCCCCGTGTGTTGCGGCTTTGAAAATTTTGTCATTTTTTCCCACGGCACAAAATTTTGGCCTACTCTTACAAAAAAGGGGGAAGGGGTTTTTTAACGTGCGGCAAGATTTTTCTGCGTGCGTTGTCGGGGCCTCGGTTTATAATTCCCAAAGGATTTTAGGAGAGTGGAGTCTGCATGATGTTAACCCGGGGGGAAAATTCCCCCTTAAAGGAATCGAACCGGTGGGGGGGGGGGGAAAAGGGGGGGGGGGGGGTTAGTCATAAAATTAAAAAATCTCTTTTGGTGATGTCAGTCACTGTCCTTGTTAGTCTAAGAACTAAAAGTCTTGACTCTATTTTTTTGTTTTGTAAACTTTTTTTTTTTTTAAAAGTATTGTGTCGACCGGGATTGAAAGGGGATTTAAAAACCACAAAGCCCGAAAGACGAAGCGCATTGAAAAAATAAACCCATAATTTCCCTGTGATTGCAATCTGTTGGCTTGAGAAAGGATTTTTTTTTTTTTTTTTTTGTGACATGAGTAAATTGTAATGACGTGTTTGTTCCCGTAAAGGGTTTTGTAGTGAGTGCTGGTCTCTGTCTCCTCTCTCTTTCTTCTGTCTCCTCTCTCTCTCTCTCTCCTCTCTTGTCCTCTCTCTCTTCTCGTCTCTTTGTCTCTCTCTCTCTCTGTCTCTCTCTCCCCTTCTCTCTCTCTCTCTCTCTTCTCTCCTTCTCTCTCTCTCTCTCTTTCTTCGCTCCGCTCTCTTCGCCAAGCCTAAAATGAAAAAAAACCTTTCGCATTCGATTCGATTTTTTCCTCTCAGTCTCGCTCTCTCTTCTCGCTCTCTCTGTCTCTGTCTGTCTCTCTCTGTCTCTGTCTCTTCTGTCTCTGTCCCCTCCTCTCTCCGTCGCTCATCGCTCTCCCTTTTCCTCTCTGTTCTCTCTCCTCTTTCTCTCTGTCTCTCTCCCCCCCCCTCCTCTGTCTCTCTCTCTCTGTCTTCTCTCTCTGTCTTTCTCCTCTCTGTTCTCTGTCCTCCTCCCCTCTCTCTCCTCTCTCCTCTTCTTCTCTTCCTCTTCTCTTCTCTCTCTCTCTCTCTCCTCGCCCATTAAAAATTTTGAAAGGTCTTTGGTCTTTTTGTGTCAAGGTTTTAGATTTTAAAATAAAGAAGAATTTATATATATAACGGGAGAGAAAAAAAAACCACAAAGTTATCCAGGCTTGAGTTAAAATATCCATCTTCTTTTAATTCATAAATTCCCTGCAGGCGTTCTTCATATTCAATTTTTGTGTGGTTATTTGTGGTTTGTTGTTTTTGTTTATTGTTTCGTTTGTTTTTTTGGGGGGTTTGGGGATTTGTGTTTTTTTGGGTTTTGGGTTTTTTCTCTTTTTTTTTTTTTTTTTTGGGGGGGGGGGATTTGTTTGTTTTTTGGTGGGGGGTTTTGTTTTTGGGTTTTTTGGTTTGTGGTTTTTTTTTTGGGGTTTTTTGGGGGGGATGTTCGTTTGGTTTTTTTGTTTGGGGGGGGTTTTTTTGGGGGGGGGTTGTGTGTGTGTGTGGGGGGGTGTGTGTGGGGGGGGGGGGGGGGGGGGGGTCACATTGCCTTATCCAAAAGAAAATGTTTCCCTTTAATTTACCCATTTATGAAACTTCTATATTTGGCTAAGATTTAATGAGTTTTTTTTATTTGTTTTTTATTTTTTTGTTTTTTTATTGCTAAAAAAAAAAACCCAGGGGAAATACCGAGGGAGGTCTAAGACGTTATAATTGAGGAAGACGATTTCCGTGGGCTTACCGGTGACGAAAAATCAATCCCCCCACAAAATAACCCTGTTTGTTTGTTTCCCGTTGTTTTTTGCTTGTGTTTTTTTTTTTTTTTTTGTGTTGTTTGTTGTTGTTTGTTGACAGAAAAAAATCCACCCAACAAAACCCCTGTTTTTTTGTTTCCCCCCCCCGTTTTTTTTTTGCTTGTGTTTTTTGTTTTTTGTGTGTTGTTTTTATTGTTGTTGAAAAAAGATAAATCAACTGACACAATAATCGTTTGTTTGTTTGTCCGTTTGTTTTTTGCTTGGTTATTTTTTTTTTTTGGTGTTGTTTGTTTTTGTTGTTTGTTGTTGTTCTTGTCTGTTGGTGTTTGTTTGTTGTTTGTTTGTTGTTTTGTTTGTTTTTGTTGTTTGTTTGTTGTTGTTTTTTGTTGTTTGTTGTTGTTTGATTGTTGTTTGTTGTTTTTTGTTTTTGATTGTCTTTTTGTTGTTGTTTGTTTGATGTTTGTTTGGTTTTGGCCTTTTTTGTTGTTGTTTGTTTGTTTGTTGTTTGTTTGCTTGTTGTTTTTTTGTTGTTTGTTGTTTGTTTTTGTTGTTTCTTTGTTTCCCTTGTTTTTTGTTTTTTTTTGTTTTGTTTTTTTTCCGTTGTTTTGTTTTTTTTTTCTTTTTTTCTTTTTTCTTTTTCATTTGGGGTTTTTTTACTTTTATTTGGGTTTTTTTCCCTCTTTTTTGGAGGGGGGGGGGTTATAAAAGGAGTGTTGTTTTTTCTTTCTTTGCATTTTCCTTAAAACGGAATTTTTTTATAAAAAATCATTTTTTCTTTTTTTTTTGACGACTTGACATAGCAAGGCTGATAAAAACTTTACATTTCGGATGTTCTTTCGACCCAGAAGGCCCCTTGAGCCGGAATTATCCGGTTTTCTTAGCTTTTAAGCAAACTATGGTTTTTCCCACCCCTGTGACAGGGCTAGTCGTCGCCGATATTTCCCCCAGCGAGTGGTACCACTTTACCCTGGTGGATGGGGGAAAATGGGAGAAAATGCCCTCCCGGGGACCAAACCGAGCCGGGGGGGTCGAACCCGCGACCTCTGGACCCGGGTTTGACGCCTAAAACTACCCACGGTCCCTCCTTACTTTCGGATATGCAACACTTTTTGGGGGGAAAAATTAAAATGAAACAGTGGGACGATCGAATTTCAACAATTTGTTTTATTCACTCCCTCACTTTTAATTCGTCATTTGGCAAACCCTGTAAACAATCCCTTATATGGACTAGAAAAGCCTCTGGTGGTGGTTGGGTGTTGTGTGTGTGTGTTGTGTGTGGTGTGTGGTTTTGTGTGTTGTGTGTGTGGGTGTGTTTTGGTGTGTGTGTTTTGGTGGTGTTGTGGTGTGTGTTTGTGTGTGGTTTGGTTGTGTGTTTTTGTGTGTGGTGTGTTTGTTGTGTTTGTGTGTGTGTTTTTGTTGTGTTTTTTGGGGTGTGTTTGTGTTGTGTGTGTTTTTTGTGTGTGTGTGTGTGTTTGGTGTTTGTGGTGTTTGGGGTGTGGTTGCGGGTGTGTGTGTGTGTATGTTTGGTGGTGTGTGTAGTTTGTGTGTGTGGTGGTGTGTGTGTGGTGTTTTTTTGTGTTTTGTGTGTGGTTGTGTGTGGTGTGTGTGTGGGGGGTTTTTTGTGGGTTTTTTCCCTGTCTTCATGTATAGAGAAAAAGTATTTGTATTTGCTTTGTAATAAGTTTTTTCTTTTTTCTTTTTTTCAATCTCTAGGTATATTTTCGATTTAAGTACTGTGTGGCACGCGGGGTGTGTGTGTAGTGTGTGTGTGTTGTTGTGTGTGTGTGTCGTGGTGTGTCGTGTGTGTGCTGTGTGTGTGTGTTTTGGTGTTTTTTGTGGTTTTGGTCTGTGTGTGTGCGTGCACCCCGTGCGTGAGGTACGAAAATTTGTTTTTCTTGTGTCGGCGGCGCATATGTGTGTGCACATGCCCAAATTAGCATAAAATTCCCCAAAACATACATACATACTCATCTACATAATACAACTACAAAAATAATAAACATACATATAATACATACATGCACTTTATACTCAAAAACCCTGCATACATCATACATACATACAAAAAAGACAGACAGAAGAAACAGACAAACCAACAATCATACAAAAAATACATGATACTCATACATGCTATATGCATAATAAAAAAACATAATAATACACACACAAAAACACCACACACACAAAAACATCCCCAACACACAAACCCACACTCACCACCCACACAACACCCCCACACACACAAATCACCCACCACATACCCCACTTTCCCACAACACACACACACACACACGTGACTGTTTCAGTGTTTATGATCCGGGTTTTACAGGCGTTGCCCCCCGTGGTTTTTCCCCCCTTTAAGGCCCCCCTCTTACAGCAGTCATTGATTGAGGTTAGCCCTCTCCCCCCCCCCCCCCCCCCCCCCCCCCTCCCCCCTTACTCCCCCCCCACCCCTCCCCTCCGCCTTCAACAATTATCCATCGAGCTGTGTCCTGTCTCTCTTTGGGATGCTTCCTGTTGAGTCCTTCGTGTGAAAATGGTTTTACAGCGAGAGAGAAGGAGAGAGAAAAAGGGAAAAGGAGAGAGGGAGAGAGAGAGGAGAGAAAGAGAGAGAGAGAGAAGAGACAGACAGAAAAACAGAAGACAGAGAACGCGACAGAAGACGACAAAAGATAGAGAGAGAGAGAGAGAGAGAGGAGAGAGAGAAAATTCTTTTTATGGGATAATGGAAGAAGCATCATGTGCTTTTTTACACCCCCGTCCCCCGTGTGGATGCATTTTTGTCAATTTTGATCTGTTTCCCCGGGCAAAAGGGCCCTACTCTTCCAAAAGGGGGACAGGTTTAACGTGGTGTGGCAAGGTGTTTGCATGCTTTTCGAACACGGGCCCCTGGGTTTATGTTCATCAAGGACTTTGAAATAGTTCGATTTTTTTCAAACTGGGAAGAAAGAGCGGGGCGGGGAATCGAACAGAAAAAGAGAGAGAGAGAAAGAAGGAAGAGAGAAGGGAGAGAGAGAGAGAAGAGGAAGAAAACAGAAACAGACAGACCCAGACAGACAACAAAGCAGGACAGAAACAGCAGCAGAGACAGGAGAGAGAAGACAGAGTAGAGACGAGGACGAGAGAGAGGACGAACAGAAACCAGACAGACAGAGACAGACAGAAAAACAGACAGGAAGAGAGAGAAGGACACAGAGGAGAGTATTTTAAGAGAAAATGGTTGCTTTTAATTTCTCCTCCTCCTCCCCCTCTTCCCCCTCCCCCCCTCCTTTTTCCTTTTTCTTCTTCTTTTTTCTTCTTCTTCTTTTTTCTTTTCTTCTTTTTTCTTTTTTTCTTCTTTTCTTTTTTTTTCTTTTCTTTTCGCAATTCTTTTCTTCGAATTCTTTTTTTTCGCCGCAATTTTCCCTCTTCTTTTCTTCTTTTCTTCTTTTTTCTTCTTTTTTCCCCTTTTTTTCTTTTTTTCTTCTTTTTTCTTCTTTTTGCTTTCTTCTTCTTTGCATTCTTCTTCTTCTTTTTTTTGCATTTTCTTCTTTGCATTTTTCTTCTTCTTTGCATTCTTCAAATTCTTCTTCTTAAATTTTTCTTTAATTCTTTTTTCAAATTTTTCTTTTTTTTTTTCTTTTTCTTCTTCTTTTCTCTTCTTTTCTTCTTCTTTTTTTTTTTCTTTTTCTTCTTTGCAATTCTTCCTTCTTCTTCGCAATTTTTTTCTTTTCGCAATTTTCTTTCTTTTTTCGAAATTTTCTTCGAAAATTTTTTTGCAATTTTTTCGCTTTTTTTTGCAATTCTTTTTTTTTCTTAGCAATTCTTCTTTGCAATTCTTTTCTTCCGCAATTTTCTCCTCCTTCCTTCGCAATTCTTCTTCGAATTTTTTTTTTCTTTTCTTCTTCTTCTTCTTTTCTTTTCTTTTCTTCTTTTCTTTTTTTCTTCTTTTCTTTTTTCTTCGCAATCCCTTCTTGCAATTTTCGAAATTTCTGCTTCTTTTTTGCAATTCTTCTTTTTGTACATTTCCTTCGAATACTCTTTTTTGTTAGTAATTCCTTTTCTGGCGCAAAACCTGGGAAATACAACAACATTTTCTGATTTAAAGTTCTGAATGTCATAGTCGAGACTAAAAATTACTTTTGTCTTTATATTGCATTGGGTTGTTTTGTAATGTATTGCATTGTATTGTTTGTGATATATTGCATTTTTTAACGTGTAGAAAAAATTTGTTTCCCTTTTTGTTTTGTATTGCAGTACTTTCCGTACATCTATTGTATTATTATATATTGTACGTTTGTCTTGTGCGTATGTCTTTCTATTGTATTGTCTTTTTTATTTTGCCCATGTTGTATTGTTTTGTACTTTCTCTAACAACAGATTTTTTCTGTGTCCAAATTCAGGCGCCCCCCGGGGGGAGATGTGCATTAAAAAGCAGGCCCACTGGGGGGGGGGGGGGGGGTAGTGGAGGGAGGGAGGGGGGGCAGTAAATTTTTTTTTTCCTGTCGCAGTACATATTTTTTTCTTATAACGTGAATTTTTCACAAACTTCTCCCGAGACAAATTCCTTGTTACCCCGGGTTCTCTGACGGCGCTGAAGTATGTTTCCCCCCAGGGGGTCGGTTTAAATGACTCATCCGAAAGTACCGCACAGTACCAACTAGGCACTACCAAAATTATGGGGACGGGGTGGCCGGGGTTAGAGTGATGCCATTGCGCTGTGATTGCGACCGGGTTTTGAATTCGTTTCAAAGGATTTTTCCTCTGGGAATTAAAATCGTGCGCTCCCCTCTCCCCAAAAGTCCTTGGATGAACTTAAACCCAGGCCCGTGTGCGAAAGCACCGGAACATCTTGCGCAAACGTTAAAATCCCCTTCCGCTTTTTTGAAGAGTAGGCCATTGTGTGTCGGTGGGAAAGGACGACAAAAATTTCAATTAAAATACACACGGGGACTGGGCGTAAAAAAAACAAAGGTACTTATTTATTATCCTGAAAAAAATTGAACAAAGAGAAGAAGAAAGAAGGGAAAAAAAGAAGAAAAAGAAGAAGAAGAAAGAAGAAAAGAAAAGAAGAAGAGGAACAACAAAAACAATAACAAGAGGGTAAAAGGGGTAGTGTTGTGTAGTAGCAGCGCGCAGCAGCGCAGCAGCGCAGCACGCACAGCAGCGCAAGCAGCGCGCAGGAGGTGATGATGATGATGATGATGATGATGATGAGATGAGATGATGAGATGATGATATGATGATGTGATATAAAAACAACAACAGCAGCAATAAAAAAAAAATAATAGGAAAAAGAACAAGAACAAAAAGAAAAGAAGATTTGAGCCTGCCCCTTCCCCGAATCCTCAGGATTGAAAGGGCCTCATCATCATCAAAAATTATCACCTCGCCGTCGTCATTCTTAAAGCCGTCATCACGCCGTGTCATCGTCACGCTATCATATCGCCGTCGTCATCTCATCGTCATCATCGTCTCATCGCTATCTCATACGCCACCATCATCATCGCTCCTCATCACCCCACACCGTTCGTCGTCGTCGTCCCTCGTCGTCGTGTTCGCCTCGTTTTATCGTCTCATCACCTTTATCATCACAATCACCACACATCTTCATCACCACCCCGATCACCACCATCACATCATCACCCCACCATCATCATCATCCACCCCCACCCCCCCCACCTTTACCACCCCCACCCTCACCACCATTCTTATCCGCCATCTCACCATCCACCATCGCCATCACCCACCACCATATATCATCATCATCATACCATCTCCCACCTCATCCATCGCCATCTCGCCCTATCATCACCCCACCCCATATCATCACTCATCACCTATCATCATCATCACCTCATCACATGCCTCATCATCATCACCACCACCCCCACCTCATCATCATCATCACCATCCCTTCATCTCATCTCAACCCTCGGCCAATACGCGGACCTTTAGAAGAGAGGTTTAGGGGAAGGGGATGGGAGGGGGGCACAATTGACACAACCATCCCTTATCGGGGAATTCTAAGCAGAAATGAAGCAGGAAGGAAGGGGGGGGAAGAAAGGATGGAAGAAAAGGGAAAGGAAAAGAAAGGGGGGGGGGGAGGGGGGAGGGGGAGGGGTAAGAGGGGGAGGGAAGGAGAGAGGAGAGACAGACAGACAGACAACAGATAGACAGACAGAAAGACAGACATAAGCAAGAGAGGGAGAGTGTATGAGGAGGGAGAAAAAGAGAAGGGTGGGAGGGGGTGGTGGTTTTTGGGGTGTGTGTGTGTGTGTGTGTGTGTGTGGTGGTGTTGTTGGTGTGTGTGTGTTGTTGTGTGTTGTGGTGTGGTGTGTGTGTGCGTTTTGTTGTTGTGTGTGTGTGCATCGTGCGTGCGTGCTGTGTGTGTGTGTGTGCAGGTGCGTGGGCTGTGTGTGTGTGTGTGTGTGAAGACAAAGACAAAGCAATTCTTTTATTTTGGGATAATGAATAAGCCTCGGTCTTTTTTTTCATCCCGCCCCCCCCGAGGGGTAATTTTATAAAAACCCAAAATTATAGTCAAAAAAAGAGTACAGAGAGAGAGGGGGGGGGGGGGGGGAGGGAGAGGAGAAGATGGAGAGAAGAGTGTGTGTATGTGTGTATAATTTTGTGTGTGTTGTGTGTGGTGTGTGTATGTTTGTGGTGGTGTTCATGTGTGTGTAACTGTGTGTATGTTCAGATATGTGAGGGTTTTTGATGTTTTCATCGTGTGTTTCGAGGCGTGCGTGGTACGTTTTGTTTATCTTTTTTTTTTTCTTTTACTTTCCTCTGAGCTCCCGGGGTTTACCCAAAGGGGGGATTTTGCGTATTCGACTATTTTTTGATCACCACGAAGGGAGCCGATTCGACCTTCGGGGTGTTTGTTTAGCATCTGTCGTAGTTGGTTTTGTCTGTCGTCTCTTGTTCTCGTTCTCTCTCCTTCTCTGCTGTCCCTCTGTCTGTTGTTGAGTCCTCTGTCTGTCTGTCCCCCCTGTCTGTTGTCCCATCTGTCTGTCCGTTTTTTTTTCTGTCCCGGGGTCTGTCCCGTTGTCTGTCCGTGTGTTGCCCGTTCTCTGTCCGTCCCCTTTTGTCTGATGTCGTTGTCGTTGGTTTTTTTTTGTCTGTCCGTTGTTGTTGCCGTTGTCCGTCTTCTGTCCCTGTTCTCTGTCCTCTGTCGTCTGTCGTCTGTCTGATGTCCTTCCGTCTGTTTCTGCTGGCTGGGTGGCTGGGTGGTGATGACGTCCGCTGTCCGTCTGTCTGGTGGCTGTCATCTTTTTGGCTTTTGTTCCTTTTTTGCTGAGACTGTCCGTCTGTCCCTTGTCTGGCTGGCTGTCTGCCTGCCTGTCTGTCTGTTTTGTTGTCCGTTTTCTGTCTGTCTGTCTGTCTCTCCGTCTGTCTGTCTTTCTGCCTTTCTTCTGCTGCCTCCGTCTGTCTGTCTGTCTGTTCGTCTGCCGTCGTTGTCTTGGGAAAGGGGGGGGGGAAATACAAGTAAAGCTGTCGATCCAAAGGAAAATTCTTCATTCATTTATTTCATCTATCTGCTCCCCTAACGCCCCCCCAGGGTTGTAGGGGCCCGCAAGACAAAGTTGCGCAGTTGGCTCCCTTTGGGGGCGGTTGTGAGCGAGAACTAAAAGTTGTGGATCTCGCGCTGCGTTTGGTTATTAACGACGGTTTTTTTTCCCCCCTTCTTCGTTATTCTGGGCTCTTTATTTGCTTACAAAGCCAACAGGAGCCCAATGATTGTTGTGTGTGTGCGTGTGTGTGTGTGTGTTGTTTGTGTGTGTTGTGGTGTGGTGTGTGTGTGTGTTTGTGTGGGGTGTGTATGTATGTTTTGTATGGGGTGTGTATGTTTTGTTGGTATGATGTTGTATGTATGATGATGTATTTTATGTATGTATTTGTATGTATGTATGTATTGTGTGTAGTTTGTATGCAGTAGTGTGTAAGTATTATGTTTTTTTTGTATGTATGTATGCATTTGTAGGTGTGGTGGGGATGTGTGTTGTGTGTTGTATGTATGTTGTGTGTGTATTTATGTGTGTATGTATGTATGTATATATGTTGGATGTATGTGGAGTATTTTGTATGTATTAGTATGTATGCATGTGTGTGTATGTATTAGTTTTTTGTATGTATGTTGTTGTATGTTGTATGGGGTTGTATGTATGTTTTATTATGTATGTTGTTTTTGTATTTGGAATTGTTGGTGTTGTGTATGTTTGTAGTATTTTTATTAGTGTGTATATATGTATTATGTATGTATGTATGTATTTTGTATGTATGTATGTGTAGTATGCAGCTGCTTTCTGAATGTCGCTTTTTGGTGTTACTGGTACGCCCTTACCCGTTTAGTTCATACCTTATGACCCAAATTTCCCGACGTCACAGTAAACAAGATTCATCAGTACCTGCAAGATTTGGAACGTGGGGGTTCCCCAGGGATCTTTTGGGCCCCCGTTTTTTCACCCTCTACATGCTCCCTGTAAATAATTAACCGCCTGATAACCCTCATTTTTAGCGATGATCTCAGATTTTTAAGCAGCGCATCCTAAAATCGCCTTCTCCTTTCAAAAAAGGGCCCCCCTGCTTTCAAGATATCCAAAATTGGATGGTACAGAACAAATTCAGCTAAAGAGATAAAACGGAAACCATGTTTTAGGGGCCCAAAAACAAACTCTCTTCCACAAAAACGTTCAATACAATTGGGAAAGCTCAGCCCTTTTTCCCCTGGTGAAATTCTAGGGGTTTTTGACAACACCACTTTATGAAAAATTCTCACCCCGACTGCCCGTCCCTGCTACTATCAAATACGGGGGTATAGTGCAATTCGAAAATTCCCGTCCCCCAAGCAAAAATCCCCAAATTGTTGCGTCTTCATTCTTTCCGTCTGGACTATTGCAATTCTCTGTTGGCTGGTCTGCCCAAAATCAATCCACCCTCAACGTAACAAAACTCTGCAGTTCGTCTAATCCCCAGAAAAAAAAAATCTGAGCTTTACCCCTCTTTGCAATTTCCACTGGCTGCTGTGCCCCAAGAGAGTAAACTATAAGATAGGTACCCTCTGTTAAAATGTCTCCCCAAAACAGCACCCCCTACCCCTGTGAAGCTTTACTTGTAACCCCTTCTCGTTTCTCAGCTCTGGCGTACCTTTTCCTTGAATCCTAGATTCAACATCCACATCGGCCTCGCTCTTTCCAATTTTGGGGCCATTTTATTGGAATGATCTCCTCTCTCTCTCTCACCCAAAAACCTTCTTTTGAAAATTTTAAATCCTTTTCAAGACAATTTTTTTTAAAAACCCAAGATTTTCCCTCCTGCCCCATCTCTAGTTTTTCCCCACTTCAACAGCCCAAGATTCTATTTCCTGCCAGGGTGTGTGACCTCTGGTGGTGTGTGTTTTGTTGTGTGTGTGGGGGTGTGTGTGGTGTGTGGTGTGTGTGTTTGTGTGTTGTGTGGTTGTGGGTTTTGTGTGCGTGTGTCCCTTTGGACTTGAGGAAATTTACTTGTCATGGTTGTATGACGTATAAGAATGAGTTTTAGTGCAAGACTTTGATTTGTCTTGCAAGTATAGCGCTAAAATTCCATTTTATTTATTATTTTTTTTTATTTTATTATTATTATTATTATGTATTCTGTCTGTATGTATGTGTGTGTAGTATGTATGGTAGTATGTTGTAGTATGTATGTATGTATTATGTAAAGATTGTAGGTTAAGTATGTATTTATGTATGTTGTATGTATGTATGTATGTTGATGTATGTATGTGTATGTAGTATGTAGTATGTAGTATGTATGTTGGGGATGTTGAAAGTATGTAGTATTTATTTATTTGTATTTATGTGTGGTATTTGTAGTTGTTTGTATTGTATATTTTGTAGTAGTTGTATGTATTTGTATGTAGTATGTATTATGTATGTATATGATGCATGCAGCATGCAGCATGCATGCGGAATGTGTATACACGCTTTTTCTTTGTTTTGTACATACTGAAATGCATTCATAAAAGTGCGCTATACTAGTTAACGTTTATTTTCTATTGACATTGCTTGTCTGTATATTATGTATTTGAAACCAAAAAAGGAATTCAAAAAATTATTTTAAAAAAAAAAGCTCCAAAAAATGCAACAATCACCCTTTCTGCTAATCCTGGGGAGGGATAGCTAGGGTTTGAAAAACTGCATTCCATCTGACGACCCCGGGGTTTGATTTCCCCTTCAAAGGGATATTTCCCCTGGAGTTTAAATCAGTGCAGACCCACTCTCCCCCAAAAGTCCTTGCTTGAGACAAAACCGGGCCCGGTGCGAACCACGCAGAACATCTTTCGCACACGTTAAATCCTGTTCCGCTTTCGTAAGAGTAGGCCATTTTTGTGGGGTGAAAAATAACAGAATTTTTAAAAAGGATAAAACGGGGACTGGATTAAAAAGACTAAAGTGATTATTCCTTATCCTCGATAAAAAGAATAAAAAAAGTTACAAAAAAAAAAATAAATAAATGCCCCCGGGGTTTCTTCTCTTTGAGAAATGAATTTTTAAAAAATTTTATTTGATGTATTTATTCGTTTCTTTTTTATCGAGGATAGGGAAAAAAGCACCCCTGTGCTTTTTTTAATCCAGACCCCCTGTGTATGCGGTTTTTTAAATTTTGTATTGTTCCCCGGACACATTGGCCAATCGTAGAAAAGCGGAACAGGATTTAACGTGTGCGCAAGATGTTTAGCGTTCGAACACGAGGCTCGTTTTTAGTTATCCGAAGGACTTGAATGGGGGCAACAAAGAAGTAAAAAAGATCTGACTTCGTAATATGAACAGAAAAATAAATAACGAAGCCGACCCCGGCTGCCAATAAAAATACGGAAGACCCAATGAAAACTTTTTCCCTTTTAAAGGGAGACTGAGGGGAAAAAAAAAACAAAAAACAAAAACACAAAAAACAAACAAAAGGCAGACCCCAAACCCCCTCGATGGATCGGGGTCTAGAGGAAAAAGTCTGTCTGAAACCAAAAGTCCCGGGGCGGAAAATGTGCGGGGTTCGAACCCCGTTTTTTCCTAAAAAATCCCCCCCCCCCCCCCCCCCATTCCCTAGACCATGAGTGGTGGTCGGGGGTAGTCTTTCGAATGAGACGATAAAAACCGAGGTCCCGGGTTTAAAAACCAAAATTTAGGTAGTAAAAGAACCCACGGCAGCAAGGAGTTGTCCCTGGCAAAAATCGTGGGAAAAAAAACCCCTCTGATAAGAAACCAAATATAGTAATAAAAAAAATAAAAAAAAAATAATGGGGGGCGTTTTTGTGGGGCGCGTTCTCTTGGGAAGAGCAGCCGAATTTCACACAGAGAAATCTGACTTGATTTAAAAAGGTATAAAAAAAAATAAATAAAAAAAAGAAAGAAAAAAATTAATAAAAAAACAAAAAAACAAAAACAAACAAACAAACCTAAAGACACGGACTTATGACAATTTTCTTTCAAGCAAAGACCGAAAAAAAAAAAATTAATTTTAAAAAACAAACAACCAAAAACCCCAAAAAAACCAGAGGCAGACCACCCACCGCTTCTTCATCGGCAAAACTCACCATATTCTTGGGCCCCCGCACGAATGAGTTTTGGGTAGGGGCCCAAAAACAAAAGACCGGAGGAGCACATGGAAAAAGGAAGGAGGTAGTCGGGGGCATTGGGGGGAGGCTAAAAACACCTAACCTGTGATGCCGACAGGTGGAGTGAGACAGGGGGTTCTGTTTTTTTGGGAGAGAAAGTTCTATGATTGACAAAAAAAGGGGGGGTTTGGAGTGGGTGGTGTTTTTTTTTTGTTGTTGTTGTTTTGTTGTTTTTTCAGAAGTTTGTCGGTTTTTAAGCGGGAGGGTTGTGGTGGTGGGGGGGGGGGGGGGGGTTGGAGGAGAAGGGGAGGCGGGGAAAGGGGGGGGGAGAGCGTTTTTGGTTTTACGTAGGCTTGATTTTTTTGTTGCTAGGGGGGAAATTTTGCCCTTTGTGTGAAGAGTTGGGTGGTTTTTGGTTTTGTGGTGTGTGTGTGTGTGTGTGGGTGTGTGTGGTGTGTGGTGTGTGGTGCGTGCGTGCTCCGTGCGTGCGTGCGCGCGCGTTTTCTTAAATTATTTTGTATTGATTCTTTTATAGAGGATAATGGAATAAGACTTATATTCTTTATTAATCCAGTCCCTGTGTGTTTGCTTTTGTCAATTTTTTATCCGTTTCCCCCCCCCGGGACACAAAGGCCTACTCTTCCGAAAAGCGGAACGGGTTTTTTTTTAACGTTGCGCAAAATGTTCTTTCGCGTGTGTGCTGCGTGCGTGCGTGCGTGCGTGCTGTGGGTGTGTGTGCGTGGTGTGTGTGGTGTGTGGTGCGTGTGTGCGTGCGTGGTGCGCGGTGTGTGGTTGTGTGTGTGGTCTTGGTGTTGTTTAGTAACGGAAAGAGCTTCTGCGCTTGACAATGTAGCTTATGAATGGTTCCTGTTTCTGTGACTATATGTTGTATTGTGTTAATGTTGTGTTGTGCTGGAAGAAAGGAAGGAAGGAAGGAAGGAAGGAAGGAAGAAAGGGAGGAAGGAAGAAAGGAAAGAAGGAAGGAAGGAAGAAAGGAAGGAAGGGAAGGAAGGAAGGCAGGAGGGAAGGAAGGGAGGAAGGAAGGAAGGAGGGAAGGAAGGAAAGAAGGAAGGAAGGAAGGGAGGAAGGAAGGAAGGCAGGAGGGAAGGAGGGAAGGAAGGAAGGAGGGAAAGAAGGAAGGAGGGAAGGAAGGAAGGAAGGAAGGAAGGAGGGAAAGAAGGAGGGAGGGGAGGAAGGAAGGAAGGAAGGAAGGAGGGAAAGAAGGAAGGGAGGAAGAAAGGGAGGAAGGAAGAAAGGAAGGAAGGAAGGGAAGGAAGGAAGGAAGGAAAAAGGAAGGAAGGAAGGAACCGCTGCCTCGTTTCTATACAGCCGGCCTTTCCATACAAACAACGTTTTGTTTTTATTTCTCCTCCATCCCTTTCTGTACATCTGTCTGCCTATCTGTTTGTCTGTCTCTCTGTCTCTGTCTCTGTCTCTCTCACGCATACACAAACACACAAAACACTAACACACACACAAAAACACACATAACAAAACAAACAACACACATACACATACACAAACACACACACACAATACAAACCAAACACACACACACACACACACACACACACACACAAAACACACACACACACACATACTCACAAAACACACACACAACACACACACAACACACACACAATACAAACCAAACACACACACAAAACACACACACACACAACACACACACACACACACACACACACACACACATACACAAACCAAACACACACACAAACACACACATAACACAAACACACACACACATACAACACACAAACCAAACACACACACAACACACAAACACACACACACACACACAAACACACACACAAACACACACATAACACACACACACACACACATATACAACACACACACACACACAAAACACACACACACACACACACACACACACACACACACACACACCACACACTTTCACTAGTTTTGGAGCTGCGATTCGAATGGCTAGACAATAATGAGATAACAACAAAAAAGGACATTAAACAAACCTAGTTACGCAGACTCAATAATGGTTTACCAGCCTTTTGTCAGCAGGCAGTTTATCAGTCCTCTCCTGTGTGTGGTGATGCCCTTCAAAGAGACATCGGAGAATGGAATTACAAACACGGAGACAGACAGACAGACAGACAGACAGACAGACAGTCAGACATACAGAGACACAGAGAGACAGAGAGAGAGGCATACAGAGACAGACAGAGACAGAGAGGTTAGAGAAACATAGAAAGACAGGGACAGACAGAGACAGACAGAGACACAGAGAGAGGGGCAGACAGACAGAGACAGACAGAGACAGAGATACAAAGAGAGACACAGAGAGACAGACAGACAGACAGAGACACAGACAGACAGACAGACAGAGACAGAGAGGTTAGAGAGACAGAGACAGAGACACAGAGAGACAGACAGACAGAGACAGACAGAGACAGAGACACAGAGAGGTTAGAGAGACAGACAGACAGAGACAGACAGACAGAGACACAGAGAGACAGACAGACAGACAGAGACACAGAGAGACAGACAGACAGAGACACAGAGAGGTTAGAGAGACAGACAGAGAGGCCAGAGAGACAGACACGCAGACAGACAAAGACAGAGAGACACACAGACAGAGAGAAGCAAGATGGTAAGGAGAAAACAAAGAATAAAGGAATGAAAGGAAACCAGAAAGACACAAGCAAGCTAGTACGAAAGAAAGAAAGAAAGAAAGAAAGATAGGAAGAAAGAAAGAAAGAAAGATAGGAAGAAAGAAAGAAAGAAAGGGAAGGAAGGAAGGAAGGAAGGAAGAAAGAAAGAAAGAAAGAAAGAAAGAAAGAAAGATAGGAAGGAAGAAAGAAAGAAAGAAAGGGAAGGAAGGAAGGAAGGAAGGAAG
>CM054161.1:49111879-49116879 GCA_028751875.1 Rapana venosa
ACACACACACACACACACACACACACACACACACACACACACACACACACACACACTCAGACAAACAAACAGACAGACAAACAAACAGACAGACAGACAGACAGACAGACAGAAAGTCAGACAGACAGACAGACGTTATTATTGGAAGCTGACTGCCTGCACCAATGTGTTCCGGCACAATGTCTTTTCCGTGGAAAATCACAGTCCAGACCAGAGTGACTGTGCCAGACACACCAACAGGGAAACTACTCTCACTGCCACTCTCTTTAACGTCAGCTGACGTGGCTGTGACGTAGAGCAGAAATGGCCTGCCGAAAGAGTTATAAATGCATGATGGGATAAATAGACAGGCTACACTCCTGTGTTAGCCTGCAGGAGTCATGTAGTATCTTCTATAGAGTGCTTGTGGTGGAGGGGGGGGATGTCTGGCGATTTTTACAGATTTTTTTTGGGGGGAGTCTGAAAAAATGCACTGTGTACTTGTTTTTAGGATTGAGGACATAGATTAATACCAAGTAGTCAGGAGAAAGTTGGTAATAATCATCAAATGAGGATTGCTTGTATTCCTACAGCATTGACACCGGCATGTATAATTATTGAGATTAGGAAGCTAGCAGATGACAAACGACTGAGAGGGTACAATGTTTGCTGAAAAAAAAAGTTGTATTTACTTCAGACCTGCCAAATGCGTACAAAATCACATGAGTTTTTTTATAATCAGAGTCTAGTGTTTCACACACACAAAATTATTTCTGCAGATGCGCCTTAGTACGTGGGGTATGACTGCGAGAGAGTAAAGGCTGCACATTGGTATTAAAAAATCACTCTTTTCCTTCTGTTTTTCTATGTGACTCATATTCATACCGCACGTACCAAGGCATCCACAGAAATAAAAACCACTTTTTGTGAAAGACTAGCCTCTGACTCAAAACTCATGTGATTTTGAACAAATTTGGTAGGTTTGAATTTTTTTAATTTTTCAGCAAACACTGTACCCCCTCAGTCCTTTGTCGTCTGCTAGCTTTCTTACCGCATTTCCATGCGTGGGGTCAATGCTGTAGGAATACAGGCAATCCTCATTTGATGGTTATTTCCAACTTTCTTGTGACTACCTGGTATTGCTCTATGTCCTCAATCCCAAAAAACAAGTGCACAGTCCATTTTTTCATACTTAAAAAAATCTGTGAAAATCACCAACATTTTCTTTTCCACTCCCACTCTATAGAAGATACTACATGACCCCCAAATTAATACCGGTGTGTAGCCAAAAATTATAGGAAAACAGAAGGAAAATGGGAAAAAAATAAAGGTGGAGTGTAGCCCAAAGCGAAAGACTTCCTAGATGTGGTCAGTGTGACGAACTGAAAGATAATGGAAGTGACCATGGATATCAAAGAGCAGACGACATAATTATCATTTGTACTGTGTGCTCATGCTAGCGAGAAACACGATGGTAAAAAGAAAAGGATGAGGGAAACGTTAGGGAGGGGGGGGGGGAGAGAGGGGTAGTAGACAGGGGGGGGAGGGGGAGAAGAGTCAGTGAGAGGGGGGGAGGGGGTAGGAATACAGATAGTACATACAGACGGAAAAGATTCAAGCTTGTTATCTCTGATATTGCAGAGAACGGGATAGCTCAGTGGTCAGAGCACTCGCCTCCCCAGCAGCCAATGTAAAGCAGCATCAAGCGTGGTTACCACTTGGATGGGGGACCGTTTGCGCGCTTTGTCTTCAGTACAGTCCCCCAGTTCATCCAGCTGTAAATGGGTACCTGCTCTCTTTAGGGTCAGGGAAGGTAAAGCAGCGACGGAGAGGAGATAGGCGCCGCCCTCAATTATGCTGGCCCCTAGAGAAGTTGAGGTCTCTGATGTTTCGCTCCCCTACAACCACATAGGTCATGGGACATCTTTACCTTTACCTTAGCTGATTTTTTTTTTTGGTTGGAATGTTTGCTTTAAAGCAGTGTTTTGAATATAAAGTCGATTTTCCTTTCCAATAGTAGGTTCTCGAATGTTTTTCAGCCGTAGTGTTCAAAATTGGTGTATGTGAAATAGCCTTTATCTGTCGACACGTTTTAACATGACAGTATAATTATGTAGTAGGTACAAGGATTGTAAGAAGTTTTGTGTTTTTTGAAAAGTGAAAGAGTATACATTAACTTTGAAGAGGAGAATGAAGAATTCCAGTCATCCATGGTGGCTGTATCAGAGCTTCGTTCTCATGGAAGGTATAGGCTGAGATTGAAAATGTACTGTTGTTCATAAAATTTACGGTAGTAGAGACAGACAGACAGACAGAAACAAAGAGAGACACAGAGAGAGGCAGAGACAGAGAGACAGGAAAACAGAGAGACAGAGAGATGATGACGATGCAGACGACGACGACGATGATGATGATGATGGATGTTATGCATGTTTGCACTTCTTATCTCACTTTACAGCTTAGTCTTTAGTGATCGACTATGACTCTCTGACTAGGAGGCTTGACTCGCACAGTCCTTATGTGCTGCAGCCCTGGGGGCTGGTTGGCCTTTGGAGAGCATCTCCAACGCTGACTGTCCTTATGCCCACTTGGCCGAGAGAGTGGGGATGTGCTGTCGGCAAGGCATCTCCACTATAATCAAATTTCTGCCCAGTTTCCAAAACAGCAGCTGCCTCCTCTGCTGTTTTGGAGGTCATCGTAGGGCACGACGGACAAAACATACATCTATATGAAATTGCCGCTTTTAGGATAAAATGAGGATACATTTTTTTCAAAATTACTGTTTCCTTTTACACAATTGATATGCTTGCCTTGTCTGCTCATAAAGAATTATTCAGAACCTTATCATCCCTCTGTGTGTGTGCCAAGTCAAGTCAAGTCAAGTCGAAACCACTTTAATCATCCCATGAAGGGCAATTGCACGTTTATGTCAATATCCGAGAACACATTTTCATATTCAACAAAGTCACACACTTTTCTATAACAGAAAATTTAGCATAGCCCCCATCTAACAAAGAACTAAGCACTCGTCCTACCAGAAACGGATGGGAACGGAAGACAAAATTGTCAAAACTACATACACACAGAGAATGGATGGGAAAAAAACCAACAAGTACATAAGTACTTATTCCATTATCCTCGACAATAAAAGAATAAATAAGAAAGAAAGAAACCTCGGTCAGATCTCAATCAGAGCGAGAAAGAAAAGGGAGATCACTCCACACACACGAGATTTGATGATGGTGATTAGCAGCAAGGGCACTAGTCCGATGCATGATGGGATGGGATGAGTTGGAATGGGATGGGATGGGATGGGATGGATGGAAATGCGGGGTATTGTCCTGGAGCTGTTGTGCTGACCCGCGAGCTGATTGGTCAGAAGTGGGTCTGACCTTATGTAATTATATGATGGGCGTAGATTGCCTTTGGAGAGCTGGCTAACAGGATGATAAAGTTCCTTGTTGTGGCTGCTCTGTCTGTGGGTGTGTGGGGGGGGGGGGGGGGTGGGGGGGGGTTGGTCTGTGTGTGTGTGTGTGTGTGTGTGTGTGTGTGTGTGTGTGGTTGGTGTGTGTGTGTGTGTGTGTGTGTGTGTGTGGTTCTTTGTGTTCTTGTTTCTATCTTTTGTTTTCACGCCTGAGTCTGTCTGTCGGTTGGTGTGTGTGTGTGTGTGGTTGGTCTGTGTGGTTGTCTGTGTGTGTGTGTGTGTGTGTGTGTGTGTGTGTGTGTGTGTGTGTGTGTGTGTGTGTGTGTGTGTGGTTAGTGTGTGTGTGGTGTGTGTGTGTGTGGTTAGTGTGTGTGTGGTCTGTGTGTGTGTGGGTTGGTCTGTGTGTGTGTGTGAGTGTGGTTGGTCTGTGTGTGTGTGTGTGTGTGTGTGTGGTGTGGTGTGTGTGTGTGTGTGTGTGTGTGTGTGTGTGTGTGTGTGTGTGTGTGTGGTTGGTCTGTGTGTGGTGGTGTGTGTGTGGTTGGTATGTGTGTGTTGTGTGTGTGTGTGTGTGTGTGTGTGTGTGTGTGTGTGTTGTGTGTGTGTGTGTGTGTGTGTGTGTGTGTGTGTGGTCTGTGTGTGGGGGGAGGGGGGTTGGTGTGTGTGTGTGTGTGTGTGTGTGTGTGTGTGTGTGTGTGTGCGTGCGTGCACATTTGGACTTGATGGAACTATTACTTGTTACTGGTTGTATGACTGTGTAAGAATGAGTTGAGTGCAAGCGCTTTGATTTGTCTCTGCAAGATATAGCGCTATATAAATTCCATTTATTATTATTACTATTATTATTATTATTATTATTATTATTATTATATATAGAGGGAGAGTAAAGGTGTCCAATGTGGTTAAAGGGGAGCGAGGCATCAGAGACCTCAACTTCTCAAGGGGCCAGCATATTGAGCCATCTCCTCTCCCTCCCTCGCTGCTTTACCTGCCCTGACCGTATAGAGTCCAGTATCATAGTTAATACATATGTCATTTTGCCAGGGGGTTGGAACAACATCGATTTGGGGCTTGTACTGCATGCAGAGACTCTTCCCCAGAGAGAGAGAGAGAGAGAGAGAGAGAGAGAGAAGAGAAGAGAGAGAGAGAGAGAGAGAGAGAGAGAAGAGAGAGAGAGAGAGAGAGAGAGAGAGAGAAGAGAAAGAAAGAGAGAATGACAATGACAATGACAAATTCTTTTATTTCGAGGATAATGAATAAGCACTCATGTGCTTTTTTTTGCATCCAGTCCCCGCCCGTAGGGATACATTGATAATAACCCAATACTTATTGGGAGGGGGAGAGAGAGAGAGAGAGAGAGAAGAGAGAGAGAGAGAGAGAGAGAGAGAGAGAAGAGAGAGAGAGAGAGAGAAAGAGAGAGAGAGAGAAAGAGAGAGAAAAGAAGAGAGAGAGAGAAAATGACAATGACAAATTCTCTTATTTCGAGGATAATGAATAAGCACCCATGTGCTTTTTTAATAATAACCCAACACTTATACACTATCACAGTAGAAACAAGGGAAATAACCCTTTCAAAACAGCCTCCCCCCCCCCCCCCCCC
>CM054161.1:49129379-49136879 GCA_028751875.1 Rapana venosa
AAACTGTTGCGCTGATTTAAACATAGTTGACTTCATTCAGCAAACAGAAATGAAAGAAAGAAAGAAAGAATGAAAGAAAGAAAGAAAGAAAGAAAGAAAGAATAAATAAATAAATAAACTGTTTTCAAGCATGGAGTTTTACTACTGTTCTTCTGATGATGGTCAAGAAATAACTTAAGAAAAAAAAAAGGTTTTGTTATCTTTATGAAGAAGGTTAGGTTTGAAAAATAAATCAGTACTAAAACAACTCATATTGCTGCAAATAATTAGACATTGTATGTTGGTGTGTCATAGTTTGCTTCTAATTTTCATATCATTTTCTGTAAGATTGCTTTTTGTCTTTTTAAAACACACACAACACACACACACACACACACACACACACACACACACGGAAAAACTAAATTTTGTTTGGTTCCTGTTTTTAGGCGGAAATGACTGCACGGAAGCCATTCGCTTCCTGGAGGAGAGTTTCCGGCAGAAGGCAGCAGGAAAGCGGAACTTCTTTGTGCACGTGACCTGCGCCATTGATACCGCCAGCGTGCGGACTGTCTTCGATTCCGTTCTGGCTTCCATCCTGCAGTCGGGCACTATCCCTGCTGCCGTTCCTGAGACTAAAATGTACTGAATAATCTGTGTACAGTGATAACATGATGTAATCTGCCGTCATTTTCATTCTGTTGTTGTTGTTGTTGTTGTTGATCATGGTGGTGGTGGTGTGAAGGGGGTGTTCAGCCATGATAGGGGATTATTTTCTTGTAAAAAAAAACACAAAAAAACCCTCTCTCTCTCTCTCTCTCTCTCTCTCTCTCTCTCTCTCTCTCTCTCTCTCTCTCTCTCTCTTCTCCTCTCTCTCTCTCTCTCTCTCTCTCTTCTTTTATAAAAAACACCTCCCTCCACCCCTCTCTCTCTCTCTGAAAAATAAAGTTTCGTTCATTCATTTTCTCTCTCTCTCTCTCTCTCTCTCTCTCTCTCTCTCTCTCTCTCTCTCTCTCTCTCTCTCTCTCGTTAAAAACAAACCCTCCCTCTTTCCCTCCCCCCCCTCTCTCTCTCTATCTCTCTGAAAATAATAGTTTCATTCATTCATTCATCATTCATTCATTCTCTCTCTCTCTCTCTCTCTCTCTCTCTTCTCTCTCATCTCTCTCTCTCTCTCTCTCTCTCTCTCTCCTCTCTCGCTCGCTCTCCTCTCTCTCTCTCTCTCTCTCCTCTCTACTCTCTCTCTCTCTCTCTCTCTCTATATATATATATATATATATATATATATATATATATATATATATATATATATATATATATATGCGTGTGCGTAAACAAGACGGGTTTTCTTTAAATAATGTTCTTCAAAACAAAAGGTGTGGTTTAATGTGTGTGCGTGTGTATGTGTGGGTGTTTACAAAGTTCACCCCCTAGCCTTTTCTCCTGTTCCTCTGTCTAGGTGTGCAAAACAAATGATATACATGTATATACTTGTGTGTGTACCTCAAATATTTCTGTGTTATCTAGTTATTCACTTTTCCCCTTTTCATGAGGGTCTGGTGTTTAAAAGCCTCTGGTTTTCCATACTGGGCCTACCCTCAATAACAAAAACAAAAACAAAACCGAGTTTCTCTCTCTAGCTCTCTCTCTCTGTCTCTCTGTCTCTTTCTTTTCTCTCTCTCTCTCTCTCTCTCTCTCTCTCTCTCTCTCTGTGTCTCTCTGTTCTCTCTCTCTCTCTCTCTCTCTCTCTCTCTCTCTCTCTCTCTCTCTCTCTCTCTCTCTCTCTCTCTCTCTTCCCTTCTCTCTTAAAATGCTCGGGACTCCGATATATAGATATAATTATTCTCTCCCTGCTCACAAAGTATTAAAAAAAAAATGACAAGAAAATGAGATAAGCAAGTTAACTTTCAAGTCTGTCCTTAAAATCTATATTTGTCATGATAATCATTAATATGGATTTTGGTTATTGTCGTGTGTGTGTGTGCGTATGCGTACGTGCGTGCGCGCGCGCGACATGCTCGTGTGTGTGTGTGTGTGTGTGTGTGTGTGTGCGCCCTGTTTCAGCAGAAACCAATACCTGCTGTATGATTCACAAAACTGATGGTGGTGTAGCCCATAGCTCTGTGCATCGGGGCTGTTTTCTTTATCAGTAATTTGTTGTTTCTTCAATTCGCAATTTTTTGTTTCAGATGGGCCACCCTTTATCTCTATGGGACGGGATAGCCTAGTGGTTAGAACATTGCGCTCGCAATCTGACGACCCGGGTTCGATTCCCGCTCAAGGGGATATTTTCCCCTGGAGTTAACATCAGTGCAGACTCCACTGTCCCCAAAAGTCCTTTGCATGAGACTATAAACCAAGGCCCCGTGTGCGAACGCACGCAGAATATCTTGCCCACACGTTAAATCCTGTCCCGCTGTTCGTAAGAGTAGGTAATGATGATGATGATACTAATAATAATAATAATGATAATAATATATAGAATTTATATAGGCCTAGCGCTGAATCTTGTAAAAACAAACAAATCGAAGCACTTGCACTCAATCATTTACACCCATGCAACTTTCCTCAAATATAATGAATAACAGATTTCAAATTTATGCGCGCGCGCGCACGCGCACGCACACACACACACACACACACACACACACACTCACGAACATACTTAGGAGATGAAGGATGCTGTTGAAAAGTAGGGACAGATATAAGGGGAGAGTCTCAGGTAGGAAATAAATGTTTTGAGGCTGGATTTGAAGGTATCAAGTGAAGGCTTTTGGCGAAGTGAAAGAGGGAGGTCATTCCAGGTGGATGGACCAGAAACAGAGAAAGAGCGACAGCCAACAGTGGCTTGTTTGAATCTGGGTGTTCCAAAGCACAAAGTGTCTGCGGCTGAACGAAGGGAACGGGATGGAGTGTACAGGTGAAGACAGTTACAAAGCTAAGAGGGTGCAGATTTGTGGAGACATTTGAAACAGAGAGTATTGATTTTATACTCCAGTCTTTGTGAGACAGGCAGCCAGTGAAGAGATCGCAGAAGAGGAGTGATGTGTTCAGATTTTTTCTTTCTTAGGACCAGTAGTCGAGCTGCATAGTTTTGTATGCGTTGAAGAGAGTGGATAGATGATGCTGGTAGGCCAACTAAAAGAGAATTGCAGTAGTCTAAACGTGAAAGAATGAGAGATGTGACAAGCTTGGAAGTTGCATCAGTGGACAGAAACTTGCGAATCGCGTCTATGCGCTGTAATTGATAGTAGCAAGACTGGTAGGTCTGGGTGATGAATTTTTTTCATAGAGAGTGTTGTCAAGAACTAGTCCTTAATACTTCACAGAGTTGAACAAAGGAACTGACGTATTGCCGAATTCTATTGAAGTTGTTGCAAATGAGAAAAGTTTATGTTCGGTCCCTATGAGCATGGCTTCCGTATTATCAGCATTAAGTTGTAACTTGCTCTGAGTCATCCAGTTTTGAATGTCTTGAAGGCAGTAGGACATATTTGTCAGGAGGGAAGGCAAGTTTTCAACAGTATCACTGCACTGAAGCTGAGTATCATCGGCATAGAAATGATTATCAATATGGTGGTTGTTTATTATATGTGAGAGTGGAGCTGTGTAGATAGTAAAGAGAACAGGGCCCAGAACTGATCCTTATGGGACTCCACATTCCGTTTTGACAGGTTTTGATTGAATTTTGTTTACAATAACTTTCTGGAATCGGTCTGTGAGGTATGAAGTAAACCAGGTGAGGGCTGTGCCATTAATACCAAAACGTATTTTGGAGGCGAGAAAGAATTGAGTGTAGTGTCGAAGGCTGCAGATAAGTCAAGAAGAGTGAGGAGGGAGATTTGTCCTGTGTCAGAAGCAAGTAGAAGTGTATCCAAAGTGTGGACTAGGGTGGTTTCAGTACTGTGATAGGCAGATTGAAAGGGGGGAAGGAGATCATTGGAATGAAGGTGACTGTTGAGCTGTTTGAGGAAAACTTGTTCTAGTACTTTAGAGACAAAGGGTAAGTATGAGACAGGTCTATAATTCTTCAGAATGTTGGGATCGAGGTCGTGCTTTTTCAGTAGAGGCGTGACTATTGCGGTTTTAAGAGCTGATGGAAAATTTCCTGACAGAAGAGATGAGTTTACTATTTTAGTGATAACAGGTATAAGTTGTGGAAGGCATTGTGAGAAAACAGGAGCAGGTATGGGATCAAGGTCGCATGATTTTATAGTCATTTCCTTCAGAATTGTCATGATTTCTTTTTCACTTGTGGGATGGAAGGAAGAGAGAGGAGTGAAAGTGAACTGGGATCAGGAGGCGAAGGCTGGAAATGAGTCTGATCCAGTCTGGGGCGTATGTTGTCTGAAAAGAAGGCAGAAAAGATGGATGGAAGTTCAGACAGGCTGTGGGTATTAGGCAAAGGAGTTGATTTTGCAGACCAAAGGAGATTTGAGGTGATGGAAAAAAGAGATTTTATGGATGTAGCGCAGAGAACTTGGGAAGAGTAGTAGTTTGTCTTTGATGAATGGATTAAGAGTTTGACTTTATTTGTTTTCGGAAAAGCTGTTTGTTTATTTCGGTTTTTGATTTCCGCCACTGCCATTCTAGTTGCCGGCGTTTGCGCTTTGCTATCAAGATGTCTTGGGTATACCATGGCACACAGGGTCTGTCAGGTAGGAGATGGTCAGTAGGAGATGCATGCTCATCAAGCAATTGGCGGAAAATAGTGTTATAGAGAGGTCAGAGGTTTGTGAAAAACGTTCGGAAGCTTGTGAAGAGAAGGCATGAATGTCTAAGGGCTTAAGATTGCAGACCAGTAACATATTTCTTCTTTCTGACAGGTTTTGTGATGTCGAGGTGGAAAAGAATGGTGGAATGATCAGAATGCAATTCCTCGGTGACAGAAACAGATGTGACAAGATTAAATGAAGCATTAGTAATCAGCCAGTCTAAAATATGACCAGATCTGTGCGTTGTTTCGTTTACCAGTTGAGAGAGAGAGAAAGAGAGAGACGTTTGACATCAGGAGAAGATTGGTTGTCAAAATGGAAGTTGAAGTCACCGAGAATTATAAGCTTAGTGGGAGAAAGGCTGTAGTGGTCAAGGAGTGACTAGAATTCTTGGTGAAAAAGGGAAGATGTCAGATTGCTTTTAGGGCTGGGAGGTGAGGGTAATGGCAGCAGCAAGTAATAGAGTGGCTAGGTAGGTTGAGGTTGATCTGTCAGTTTTGATGGGTTTGCGCCAGTGCTGTGTCTAGCTTACCTGTACATACATATCCTTGTTGCTTTGTTAAAAGTCTATTTTTCCCTCGTACATAAGAGCTACTATTTATATAGCCCCCGTGTGTGCCTAATGGTAAACGTGTCTTGTTGTGTATTGGTGTACTGTACAGGAGTTATCTTTCCCCTTAGTAATGTTATTCTTCAAGTGTGCATACGTTTCGTTTATTTCCCCCCACCCCACATTCAAGAGTTTTCTCCCTGTTCAATTCTTCTTTTCAAAAAGGTTGATTTTGTGTGGATTGCAATACCTTTCGTTCCACTATCAGGCAATAGAAATTTGATGTGGATTTTTGTGGTGTTGTTGTTGTTGTTTTAATGCGTTTGGTAGTGAGTGTTTATTTATTCATGTTATTAAACCATACGTCTATTCATACATTTGTTTATTTAATGTTGCTTGCTAGTTAAAGCAGTGTGTCCTTTTCTTTTGTGTGTAGTGTGTTCCCAATGCATGCATTTTGCTGCTCTCGCTCTCTCTGTGCACTTTTTTCTTTTCTTAAAAAAATTAGCTTTCCCCTGTATATGTGTGGTTTGGTATATTCTGATTAGTGATTACTGTAATTTATTATTGTCAATCTTTGTTATATCAGATTTTTGTTAATCAACCCCAACCCCTAATCTTATTGATGGTGTGTGCTACATACAGCCTTTGTATAAACAGTGTGTTCATATAATTCTTATAACAAAACATTGTTTCCAGAATTGATCGATTTACTCTGAAATCATGCCATACACCAATAATTGTTGGCTCTGTCCTTCCTTCCCTATGTATCATTCATGAATACAATAAAGTTGACAAATTCTTGTGATGTGTGATGTGTGTGTGTGTGTGTGAGGAGAGAGAGAGAGAGAGAGAGAGAGAGAGAGAGAGAGAGAGAGAGAGAGAATGTGTGAGAGGGAGTCCTTCGGATGAGACTATAAACCGAGGCCCCGTGTTCAAACGCATGCAGAACATCTTGTGCACACGTTAAATCCTGTTCCGCTTTTCGGAAGAGTAGGCCATTGTGTGCCGGTGGAAACAGATGACAAAATGAGTGCTTATTCCATTATCTTCGATATAAAAGAATAAATAAAAAATAAATAAAATCCTGCCCTGTTGTTCCTGTGGTTGCTACCTACGCCTTGTACTCCGGGTCAGAAAACCACAGGGAGCTAATAAATATCGATGTCAGGCTGCCGTAGGGCCACCAGAATGGCCCTGCACTGCAGCTTGGTCACTTAGGTGGTGTTCAATGGTGCCTGCTTTGAGCCAACACACGCAGGACACCACCTACCACGCCCCCTGGTAACGACAGTAATCGCTCAGTCGCTGAGCCAGCCTTGAATGAGGTGATCACCAATGGTGGCGACCATCACCAAGTTCCTCCACTGACCTTCTCCTGTGAGGCTGTCAGCAAAAGGATGCATGCATATTGCCCTGCTTCAACAACTCAACTCATTAAAGGTTGATATTATTGATCAATATCGGTGTTATGGTCAGTCCTTGGGGCATCTCCTCATCCAGATATTTAGTGAATCCCGGCAAATTTTTGTGAGTCAGTGATGTACTTGCATATATTTACAGAAATCGTGAACACTAACTCACACACACACACTCTCGGAGGCCCCATGTTCAAACACATTCAGAACATCTTGCCTACATGTTTAATCCTGGTCCGCTTTTCAGAAGAGTAGGCCATTGTATGCCAGTGGAAACAGATGACAAAATTGACAAAACTGCATGCACACAGGGACTGGATGTAAAAAAGCACATGAGTGCTTATTCCATTATACTCGATATAAAAGAATAAATAAATACACTTATCAACACACACACAACACACACACCTCTGTACACTTATCAACACACACACCCTTCTGTACATTTATCAACACACACACACACACTCATTCTCATCATTCAAAGACACAAACATTTCTTTCCAATTACTCTTTTATTTCAGACTCATCATAGACGTCTTCATGTCAACAATTTCTGCTGCTGTACTGGAACGCAGAGCCAGAACCAATACACCACAAAAGCCAGAAACGAGGTTTTAAAAATACCAAAAGAGCCTAACTCAATCCTCACACTCTGAAGTGTCAACACAACATGTTTCGATAATAAATAGCTGGCACGCCAAAGACGGCTGCTGACGAACCTTCAAGGAATCAAACAGTTACCCACACCTTCATTGAATGACCTGTGAAAGATAAGCATTTCCATTTGTTCCCCCTGTGATTTACTTAGCTATCTACTACACTGGCTGGTAGGTAG
>CM054161.1:49141879-49199379 GCA_028751875.1 Rapana venosa
TCATTCATTCATTCGGGCTGGCAAAATAGGAAACAGGTGGATGTCTTTGTTTGAAAGCACAGGGGAAAAAACAACAACTTTCTTTTACTGAATTTCTCTGTTTGTGAGATACTAAAGTGTCTGAAAGGAATTCATGCACACACACACACACACACACATTCAGAGCTCCAAACAGTAAATAACTCTCCCCCCCCCCCCCCCCCCCCCCCCCCCACCACACACACACACACATGCAGGAAAACACACACACGCACGCATGCACACACACTCACACACACCCTACCACACCACACACCACCACACACACACCACACACACACAACACCACACCACACTCATACACACCACACCACACCACACCACACCACACCATCACACACACACTGAGCCAAAAACCCCAACTGCTATCCAAAACAGAAACAGAGTGTTACCCGCAAGTATTCTACTGGGGACTCGTCCAGGTTCAACTGGTCAGCCGAGTGCTGATCGTACTTGCCCACCCTCTGAAACAGTCCGTGTTTGTCTTTACAGTGTAACTGTCATCACACGTTTTATATAACATTTATCACACACTTTCATATTTCTTTCATACCAACTCTCTGAAACAGGCAAGTGTTTGCTTTACAGTTTAACTGTCATCACACATTTTTATATATAACCTGCATCACACATTTTTATTTAACCAGCATCACACATTTATATATGCAACCTTCATCACACATTTATATATGTAACCATCATCACACATTTTTATATATAACCTGCATCGCACATTTTTATATATAACCTTCATCACACATTTTTATTTATATAACCTGCATCAGACATTTTTATATAACCTTCATCACACATTTTGATATGTAACCTGTCATCACACACATTTTTATATGTAACCTGTCATCACACATTTTTATATGTAACCTTCATCACACGTTTTGATATATAACCTGCATCACACATTTTTTATATATCATGCGTCACACATTTTTTCATACCAACTCTCTGACACAGTCACGGTTTGCCTTACACAGTCACCGGTATCACGAGTTTTATACTTCTTTCAAACCAACTCTCTCACTTAACAGCAGAGCAACGCATTTTTGCTCATATGACAGACAGCAATAGTGACTGTCTTAGCTTTCAACGACGACAAAGAAGAAGATACCAACTCTCTATAACAGTCAGCGTTTGCCTTACATTGTCACCTGCATCTTAAGTTTTATATTTCTTTCTTACTAACTCTCTGAACCAGACATTTTCTGACTAACATAATGATCTGGAAAGGAAGGAAGGTGGCAGGATGGTTAAGACGTTCGCCTGCCAAGTAAACTGTGAGGTTGTGGGTTCGATTCCCAGCCTCGCCCTTTCTTCCCAGTTCGACAAAAAAATCGAACTGAATGTCAAAGTCCTTCGGATGAGACTATAAACCGAGGCCCCGTGTGCGAACGCACACAGAACATCTTGCTCACACGTTAAATCCTGTTCCGCTTTTTGTAAGAGTAGGCCATTGTGTGCCGGTGGAAACAGATGACAAAATTTACAAAACCGCATACACACGGGGACTGGATGTAAAAAAGCACATGGGTGCTTATTCCATTATCCTCAATATAAAAGAACAAATAAATAAATAAATAAATAAATAAAATCTGCACCACAAGTTTTATATCTCTTTCATAAGCACATGAGTGCTTATTCCATTATCCTCGATATAAAAGAACAAAAGAATAAATAGATACATAAATAAAATCTGCACCACAAGTTTCATATCTCTTTCATACCAACCAACTCTCTGAAACTGTCAGTGTTTGCCTGGCAGTGTCACCTGCGTTTATTAACATGCGTCACAAGTTTTATATTTCTTTCTAACCAACTCTCTCCCTTAACCGCCGTGCAACGATGAAAGCTTCTGGGTGAGGTGGCTGTGTACAGTGGGATTGGGCTGGGTAACACAGAGACGGTAGGCACAGAGACATCACAGAAGAGGAGGCGGTATCACAAGTAAAGAATAACACTAGCGGTAACACACACACACACACACACACAGACACAATTAAAAATAACACTAATGATAATGCACACAGTAACGATGAAAGAATGACACTGACAAAAACACACATAGTAAAAAATAAAGAATAACACTGACAACACACACACAGTAACACATCAACACAGTAAAGATAATTACACTAATGATAACACACACAGTAACAAATAAAGAATAACACTGACGATAACACACAGTAACAAATAAAGAATAACACTGACGATAACACACACAGTAACAAATAAAGAATAACACAAACGACAACACACACACAGTAACAAATACAGAATAACACTAACGATAACACACAAAATAACAAATAAAGAATAACACTGATGACAACACACACAGCAACAAATAAAGAATAACACAAATGACAACACACACAGTAACAAATCTGTTCTGCAACTCACCAGTCTGTGGTTGATACGTCGTTCTCCAATGCTCTGAAAACAGAACAGCCATTGACAACAAAGATCAGCTTTCTGAGGAGAGATTATTTGATGCCACTTTTGATTTTTATCTGTAGTTATGGATGTATGCATGAATCGGCTGACCTGATATTTAATAATAATAATAACAATAATAAATAATGATGATAATAATAAATGAAATTTATCGAGCGCTATATCTGGCAGAGACAAATCAAAGTGCTTGCACTCAACCCATTCTTACACAATCATGAAAGCGATAACAATTGATAGTTCCTACAAATCCAAATGTGCACGCCCACACACACACACATTCTAAAAATATTAAAAAAGCACAACAAAAACAAAACTTATAGTCCTGTTACTTTTTTATGAATCAAAAACTGTGACATAAGTGTGAGATCGGCATCAGCAACACTAAACTTTAAAAACTCTTCAATTAATATTAATGAAAAAACCCCTGATAACAGTTTTTAATAATAATAATAATAAATGGAACTTATATAGTGCTGTATCTTGCACAGACAAATCAAAGCGCTTGCACTCAACTCATTCTTACACAGTCATGCAACCAATAGCAAGTAATAGTTCTAACAAGTCCAAATGCACGCACACACACACACACACACACACACAGGTTATACACTTTGGCAAGGTGATGGAATCTTTGGCTGTTGAAAAGCAGGGATAGCTATGAAATGAAACAGGAGAGGAAATTCTTAGGTGTGAAACAAATATGTCTTGAGGTCAGATTTAAAAGTGTCACAAGAAGGCCTTTGGCGAAGAGAGATAGGGAGGCCATTCCACATCGATGGACCAGAAACAGAGAAAGAGCGACGGCCAACAGTGGACTGCTTGAATCTAGGTTGTTGTCTTTTTGTTACAAGTGCTAGAGCCAAAGGAAAACTTCGCTATGTACATTAAAGCCAAACCAGGTTATCTCCAGTGCGCGCAAAGAAGAAGATAACCTGGTTTAGCTCTAATGTAACAACATATCTCTCACCCCCCAAAAAAACTTTGCATGCAGCACATTCATCAACGTCTTATCCAGAATTCTGACCAACGACATCCCGAGGCTCACAGGTGAATTATCCCGAGTCTTGCACGTTCCTGAACACCTGTCTCTACCTCATCAGGGTCGCCTAGTGGTTAGAGCATTGCGCTCGTGATCTGAGGGCCCAGGTTCAAGTCACCACAGAGGCATCCATTCAAGGAGATTTTTCCCTCCCCCCTGGAGTTAACATCAGTGCCGACTCCACTCCCCCAATAAATTTCTTTAGATATAAACTAAGGTCCCCAGCATCAATGCAAGTAAAACATCTTGCGCACATGTTAAAACCCACGGCGCCTTTCAACAGAGTAGATTTTTATTTATTTAATTATTTTATATCAAGGATAATGGAATAAGCACTTATGTGCTTTTTTACATCCAGTCCCCGTGTGTATGCGGTTTTATCAATTCTGTCGTCTGTTCCCACCGGCATACAATGGCCTACTCTTACGAAAAGCAGAACATGATTTAACGTGTGCGCAAGATGTTCTGAGTGCGTTCGTAGATGACAGATGTGCACTGATGTGAACAGACGACAACATTTCAGAAACATGTAGCCCAGTGTCGCGTTTAAACCCCATCCCTGAAGTCAGAATGCGGCTACCTTAACGGTGGGCGAAGAAAGGGTCGCATACACAACATCTCCTCACCGTTCACGAACCTGGCAGCTGCAGCCAAGGAACAAAAGGTAAAGGTGTCCCATAACCTATAAGGTCGTAGGGGAGCGAGGCGTCAGAGACCTCACTTCTCTAGGGCCAGCATATTGAGGGCGGAGGCGCCCATCTCCTCTCCCTCGCTGCTTTACCTTCCCTGACCCTAAAGAGGGCAGGTACCCATTTACAGCTGGGTGAACTGGGGGAACTGTACTGAAGCAAACGGTCACCCATCCAACTGGTAACCACGCTCGACGCTGCTTAACTTGGCTGGGGGAAAAGCGAGTGCTCCGACCACCGAGCTATCCCGTCAAGGAACAGAAAGAATAATAATAATAAAATAAGAAAACCACACACACACAAACACAAGGTCACTAGCAGGGCAGCCTGTACTTTGGTAAAGAAGCAGCAGGAGGTGTGTGTGTGTGTGTGTCTACTTACAGGCTGCAGGTCTCCCATCAGCAGCTTCAGCAGGGTACTTTTGCCCACCCCGTTAGGGCCTACGATGGCCACTGAAACACACAGACAGTATGCACACATATTATGCCCCCAGTGTTCCCCCCAGACTCTTTCCATAACCATCAATAAAAACAAATATTTAATCATCTGAAGCCAGAGTATGGTTGCCTTGTTCTTGAAAAAGAGTCATACACGCAAACTTCTCACCCGGTGTGTACTTCCTATCTCACACACAGTGATTCTTCCCAGGTGGGAGGATGAGTGAGTCAGAGTGTGGCATGTTCTGGGTGACCCCCCCCCCCCAGGGTGTAAAGCTGGGGAACGCACAACAACAACAAATATTTTCACATTTTTGTACCGGTTTTTTCTTTTTTTCTTCTTAAATTGCAGCGATACACAGACACACTCGTCAGATCTTCATAAAATCTCCTCACTGCATTTACATGGGTAAAGTTATTTATACCTTTTCTCACTTGTCAGCATCACCGAGTTTGGAGTTAACTGCTGCATGCAATGACACCGACATGATCCTCCTTCCTTCTCCATTTGCTCCTCCAGTCTTTGCTGCACTGCCCTGCTGCTGACTTCATGGATTCTCATGCCACAGGATTCAGCAATATTAAGAACAGTTGGGTTGTTTTAAAAAAAATCTTTTTTTGTTTATTGTTGGGTTTTTGTTTTGTTTGTTTGTTGTTTTGCTTCTCCCTTACAGCTAACAATCATTCTCTTTTTTTCATGTGTTCTTTGTGATGACCCTAAAACTATTTTCAGTTAGTCATCATCATTCTTGAGCACTGAAAGGAGTTTTGCTGGAAAATGTTTTAAAGAATTGTTTCTTTTTTTGCAATTGTTTTGCTGCTCCCTTACAGTGGGCAATTTTTTTCTCTCTTCTTAAATTTTTTTTTTTTAATGTGTCCTTTATGATGGACCAAAAACTATTTTCAGTTGGTAATCATCATTCTTGTGTACTGAAAGAAGTTCCGTTGGAAAATGTTTAAAGCAAACCCACTGACACATTCTTTGCAAAATGGTCAGTGTATGGCCATTCTTACCTGTCAGTTTCCCTCACTTTCAGCTGCTATCCATTCCATGCCAGCTGGTGCTAGTTATGTTTTGTCATCCGTTCCTACTAGCACACAATGGCCTACTCGTCCGAAAGGCAGAGAGGGTTTTTAATGTGTGCGCAAGAATTTCTGCGTGTGTTTCCACACGGGGTTTCAGTTTATAGTCTCATCCGAAGAACTCTGACATTCAGTTCAATGGTTTCATCAAACTGGAAAGAAAGGGCGAGGCTGGGAATAGAACCCAGAACCTCACATTTTACTTGTTGGCAGGCAAACGTCTGAACACTATTCCTACATTAAGGGAGAAAACCCCCTTTCCCAGTACATATGCATTGAGCACATTAATTTTGTCACCTACCATAACCCAGCAGTGGGCGATATGGAGGGAAGGGTTAGTAGATGGTTGGATACCCTACAGTGGATTACCCATAGTGAAAAGGTTAACGATCCCACCACGCTATATAAATTCCATACATTATTATTAGTACCCTCCTTAAATGACAAAACAAGCCAGCTAAGTGGTGGTGGCAAGGTCAGAAAGAGTGGTGTTGGAGCAGCAGGAATGGTGTACACTACACAAGGCGAAATACCCAGGGGTGGTCAAAAAGAAGAAAAAAAAAAATCAGCCATTGACTATATATAGGCATCCCATCCCATCCCTCACCTCGAGACTCCATGTCGATACCAAAGTCCACGTCCTTGAAGAGAGCCTTCTGTCCAGTGTAGGCAAATGTCACAGCTGCCAAAAATAACAAGAGGTTAATGTCACAGCTGTCAACAATAAACAAAACAACAGGTTATTATCACAGCTGTTAACAACAACAGGCAAATGTCACAGCTGTCAACAGTAACAAGAGGTTAATGTCACAGCTGTCAACAGTAACAAGAGGTTAATGTCACAGCTGTCAACAGTAACAAGAGGTTAATGTCACAGCTGTCTATCACAGCTATTAACAACAACAGGCAAATGTTACAGCTGTCAACAATAAACAACAGGTTAATGTCACTGCTGTCAACAACAATAATAACAGGCAAATGTCACAGCTGTCAACAACAATAATAACAGGCAAATGTCACAGCTGTCAACAATAAACAACAGGTTAATGTCACTGCTGTCAACAACAACAGGGAAATGTTACATCTGTCAACAACAATAATAACAACAGGTAAATGTCACAGCTGTCAACAACAATAATAACAACAGGCAAATGTCACTGCTGTCAACAATAAACAACAGGTTAATGTCACAGCTGTCAACAATAAACAACAACAGGAAAATGTTACAGCTGTCAACAATAAACAACAACAGGTTAATGTCACAGCTGTCAACAATAAACAACAACAGGTTATTATCACAGCTGTTAACAACAGGCAAATGTCACAGCTGTCGACAATAACAACAGGCAAATGTCACAGCTGTCAACAATAAACAACAGGCAAATGTCACAGCTGTCAACAATAACAACAGGCAAATGTCACAGCTGTCAACAATAAACAACAACAGGCAAATGTCACAGCTGTCAACAATAAACAACAACAGGCAAATGTCACAGCTGTCAACAATAAACAACAGGCAAATGTCACAGCTGTCAACAATAAACAACAACAGGAAAATGTCACAGCTGTCAACAATAAACAACAGGAAAATGTCACAGCTGTCAACAATAAACAACAGGCTTATGCCACAGCTGTCAACATCAACAACACGCTAATGTCACAGCTGTCAACAATAAACAACAACAGGTTAATGTCACAGCTGTCAACAAAAACAACAACAGGCAAATGTCACAGCTGTCAACAAAAACAACAACAGGCAAATGTCACAGATGTCAACAATAAACAACAGGCAAATGTCACAGCTGTCAACATCAACAACTGGTTAATATCACTGCTGTTAACAACAACAGGCAAATGTCACAGCTGTCAACAATAAACAACAACAGGCAAAGGTCACAGCTGTCAACAACAACAGGCAAATGTCACAGCTGTCAACAATAAACAACAACAGGCAAATGTCACAGCTGTCAACAATAAAAACAACAACAGGCAATTGTCACAGCTGTCAACAATAAAAACAACAGGCAAATGTCACAGCTGTCAACAATAAAAACAACAGGCAAATGTCACAGCTGTCAACAATAAACAACAACAGGCAAATGCCACAGCCGTCAACAATAAACAACAGGCAAATGTCACAGCTGTCAACAATAAACAACAACAGGTTAATGTCACAGCTGTCAACAATAAAAACAACAGGCAAATGTCACAGCTGTCAACAATAAACAACAACAGGCAAATGTCACAGCCGTCAACAATAAACAACAGGCAAATGTCACAGCTGTCAACAACAGGCAAATGTCACAGCTGTCAACAATAAACAACAGGCATATGTTACAGCTGTCAACAATATCAGGCAAATGTCACAGCTGTCAACAACAGGCAAATGTCACAGCTGTCAACAATAAATAACAACAGGCAAATGTCACAGCTGTCAACAATAACAACAGAAAATGTCACAGCTGTCAACAATAAATAACAACAGGCAAATGTCACAGCTGTCAACAATAAACAACAACAGGCAAATGTCACAGCTGTCAACAATAACAACAGGCAAATGTTGTTGACAGCTGTGACATTTAGACAGTCAGTGACAAAGAGAAGAGAGAGAAGAGAGAGAGAGAGAGAGTAGAGAGAGAGAGAGAGAGAGAGAGAGAGAGAGAGAGACAGACAGACAGGCAGACAGACAGAGAACCAAAATCACAAACTCATCTGGTAATAAAAAGTTTGACTTCACACACACACACACACACATCACAAAACACATACACGCGCGCTCACGCTCAATACAAACACACTCACGCACACACTCAATACAAAACACACACACACACACACAGAAAACTCATCTGGTAATAAAAGTTTGACTTACACACACACACACACACATCACACTCACAAAACACACAAGCGCACACACACACTCAATACAAACACACTCACGCACACACTCAATACAAACACACACACAGCACTCCTTCTCCCCACCCACCCCTCCCCTACCACACCTACCCTTCCCCCCCCCCCCATCACCTCCCTCCAGGCCCCCCCCCCCCCCCCCTTTAACCACCCCCCACCCCCTCACACGCAACTCACAATGCAGGCCGAGGATGGGGGGGCTGAGCGGGGTGGGGTTGGGGAAGCTGAACTTGACGATGTAGTCCTTGGGCTTGGCCAGCAGCTCCTGGGGCTTCTCCTCCTCCTGGAAGGTGGTCTGCTTGGTGCGGTTCTTCTGCTGCTTCCTCGTCAGCGCCTCCTTCTGCTTGGCTTCCTGGAGGGAGGGAATGGGGGAATTATGGAACTGAATTGAATACAGTTTATTTAAAGAGGGTTACGGCATAAGCGAACATGCTTTTTTGGATTTTTTTTACAACTGGCCCTCTTGGGCAAAAAGAACACACACACACACACAAAACACACAGTCCTTTGGATGAGACTATAAACCGAGGCCCCGTGTGCGAATGCACGCAGAACATCTTGCGCACATGTTAAAATCCTGTTCTGCTTTTTATAAGAGTAGGCCATTGTGTGCCGGTGGGAACAGATGACAATTTACAAAACTGCATACACACTGGGACTGGATGTAAAAAAGCACATAAGTGCTTATTCTATTATCCTCGATATAAAATTTAAAAAAACAACAACAATAAAACAACTTCACTATCAAATGACAAAAGAACACAATTCTGCCTGGAGAAAAAACCCAGCATAATTATTGTAAGGTTATAACTTTTTTTTAAACTGACTAAAGGGAGAGAGAAAACTCAAACTCTCGAACTCGGATATTTTAATGACGGTAAATGGGTAAGCCAGAGGCTTCTTTTCACCAGGCCCTCATGGGGAAAAAAGTGAAAGAGAGAGAGAGAGAGAGAGAGAGAGAGAGAGAGAGAGAGAGAGAGAGAGAGAGAGAAGAGAGAGAGAGAGAGAGAGAGAGCAATTTTGCAAACATCATTAAAAAAATTTCTAAAATAATTGGATAGCCTGGTTGGTTATTGGTTAGAGCATTGCACACAGCACTTGTGATATGCTGAACTGGGTTCGAATTCTGTTCAAGGGGGATATTTTGTTGTTGTGTTGTTGTAGATGTGTTGTTGTAAGATTTGATTCTGTTTCTGGCTTCTTGATATAGTGTACAGGATTCAAAATAACAACTGCTGTCATTCTGAAAAGTACAGATGCTCTCATTTGAAAAAAAAAAAAAATCTTCTTGCAAGATTTGATTCCTTTGTTTGGGCTTTCTCGCAACATGCAAAGTGACATGTATAATATGCTGTCATTCTGAGCAGTGGCAGGTTGTTGGTTTTTTTAATTTTTTTATTTTTTAAAGATTTTGTTGTGATTCTGAGATGTGAAAAGCAAGCAGAATTCAAAGTGTTAGTTGCTTCAAGATACAACATGGTACAAAAGACTGACAATTCATGATGGTGGTGCAAGATATGTGGTGTGTTGTGGTGTGGTGTGGTGTGTTGTGATATGGTGTGGTGAGTTGTGTTGTGTTGTGATGTGTTGTGATGTGGTGTGGTGAGTTGTGTTGTGTTGTGATGTGTTGTGATGTGGTGTGGTGTGTTGTGGTGTGATGTGGTATAGTGTAGTGGGATATAGCATAGTATGACACAATTTGGTGTGTTGGCCATGTAAAGTTAAGTGTCAAAAACAAAAATTCACCCAAAAATAACCAACCAAAAAAAAAATTCATATAAATGAGAGATCTAGGGTATAAGTGAAAATTGAAAAAACTAGGAGCCACGTCCAAATAACTACAAATAACTATAAGTATTAACAACCCCAAGAACCACTGCACAATTTGTACTGTATTCTACTGCATTACACTACACTGCATCGCAATGTATATTAATGTATTGTATGTGTAACAAAACACACACACACACACACACAAACACCCAAGAAAACAAGAAGCTGTGACTAAAAATCGAATACCAAATTTTAGAAAAAAAATATAATAAATGTGACGCTCCACCACATAATGAGTCGCATTGCACCAGAGGTCAGTTTTTAGTTGTTGACATGTTATTATTAATCTGCAATAATAAAGCTATTCAATACGGAAAACAGATTGAAAATTGGACAATTCTATGAACAGTTTTTACAAAATTGAAATGACAGACTGCAGGAAGGGGAAAAAAATGACGAATTTTGCAACATGATAGCTGGTCAGATAGATTGGTGTTTTTATACGCATTTTTAAAGCAAAAGGAAGCAAAATTATGCCTTGATACTTCAGTACAAGGTAGAAGAATGGCTATAGTTTAACAATCAATCAAAATCTCAAAATCAACAACCTGACCCCCACCTGCCTAAAATGGCTCCTGGCAGAAAAGTGGGTCAGGTGCGAAACGACTCATTTCGTGGTGGAGTGTCACATATAACAATAATTATTATACAAAAAAACCAAACTCACAGCCTGTTTGGTGGACTTTCCTGAAGCCTTCATCTCCTTCAGCTTCTTCTCCTGCTTCTCATACTCCTTGTTCTGCTCCTTCCGCTTCTGAACAAACATCTTCTTGAACGTGGCTGTCAAACAACATAAAAACGACATCAACAACAAAAATTACACCATCCAATCAGTTCACAAACAAGCAAGCGAGTAAAAACAAAAAAACAAACAAACAAACCAACTTTCATGTAACCCAGGCTCTCTACTCTCTCACTGGGTTCATAAAAAGTTTAGGTTTGATTGCTTCGAGTAAAATAAGAAGAGGTAAAAAAAATAAATGGTGAGATCATGAAATCACTATGACAACAAAAACATCCAACAACAACAACAAAGCAAAAAGTAAAATGAGTGAGACAGTCACAACACAAAAAAGGACCACAGCATTTTTTTTTTTGGGGGGGGGGGTTGGATTGTGAAAATTGAAGTCCTGAAGCTAGTTTTAAAAGCACGCTCAAGTGTTGCATGGTCTAAACTAACAGAAGAATCCAACTTTCTGATGCTTTTAACATTAAATGGACACTCTCCTTCATGTGTTCCGTTTGTGTCCGGATGATTTGATACTGTGACACGGCGGTATTTAGAATATCTCCCATGCAATCAGAGTCCTGTCGCAGCATCACGTTTCTAAATCGGGACACAACTAGGAATAGTGTCACACTCTTGTTTCGTTGGGTGGTGGTTTAAACCTCTCCGTTCCATACACTTTGCCTACACAGTGAAATGAAGAATTTATGCAGCCTCTTTCCAGAGGCCACATTCTGTCCAGCTGAGCCACATACCCGGGATTTACACAGAGATGGGACATGAAAAATCTTCACTCTGCAATAATATCTGAGAAAGAACAAGTTTAATAACCAGATTTGCAGATAGATACATGGTGAAGAAGAATGGTTTTGTGTAAGTGATCCTTTCAAAAAGCCAAAAATTATTTTGATGTATCCCTTTGACAAAACCTTCACCGTGAATCTACACCTCTTGTGTCACTCGTTCTATCACAGTGAATAATAATAATAATAATGTATGGAATTTATATAGCGCTGAATCTCGAAAAGCAACAAATCAAAGCGCTCAGATGACATTTCTTATATCGAGGATAACGGAATAAGCACTCAGTTGCTTTTCCACATCCAGTCCCTTGTGTATGCGTCTTTTTGTAAATTTTGTCATCTGTTCCACCGGCACACAATGGCCTACTCTTTCGAAAAGCGGAACAGGATTTAACATAATAATATATGGAATTCATATAGCGCTGAATCTTGTAAAGTAACAAATCAAAGCACTCAAAATGTGCGCAAGATGTTCTGCATGCGTTCGCACACGGGGCCTCGGTTTATAGTCTCATCCGAAGGACTCTACAACCTGGTGTGTCACTCGTTCTATCACAGAAACAGTGCATGGCGTTTCTAACTTTCCACTTCACAGGCACCGCGGTGGTTGTATAGAACTTGTCCATGCTCTGCCCTCACTCACCGTAGTTGCCGCGGTAGTAGAACAGCTTCTGCTGGTCCAGGTGGATGATGTCCGTGCACACGTTGTCCAGGAAACTCTGGTCGTGGGACACCACCAGCAGCGTCTTCTTCCACTGCTGCAGGTAGCTGACCACACAACACAGGTGTCAACACAGGTAACTGACCACACAGCACAGGTGTCAACACAGGTAACTGACCACACAACACAGGTGTCAACACAGGTAACTGACCACACAGCACAGGTGTCAACACAGGTAACTGACCACACAGCACAGGTGTCAACACAGGTAACTGACCACACAGCACAGGTGTCAACACAGGTAACTGACCACACAACACAGGTGTCAACACAGGTAACTGACCACACAACACAGGTGTCAACACAGGTAGCTGACCACACAGCACAGGTGTCAACACAGGTAACTGACCACACAACAACCACAGGTGTCAACACAGGTAGCTGACCACACAACACGCCAAGTCAACACAGGTAACTGACCACACAGCACAGGTGTCAACACAGGTAGCTGACCACACAACACAGGTAACTAACCACACAACATGCCACGTCAACACAGGTAACTGACCACACAACACAGGTGTCAACACAGGTAGCTGACCACAACCCACAGGTGTCAACACAGGTAACTGACCACACAACACAGGTGTCAACACAGGTAGCTGACCACACAACACAGGTGTCAACACAGGTAACTGACCACACAACACAGGTGTCAACACAGGTAACTGACCACACAACACAGGTGTCAACACAGGTAACTGACCACACAACACAGGTGTCAACACAGGTAGCTGACCACACAACGACAGGTAACTGACCACACAACACAGGTGTCAACATAGGTAACTGACCACACAACACAGGTGTCAACACAGGTAACTGACCACACAACACAGGTGTCAACACAGGTAACTGACCACACAGCACAGGTGTCAACACAGGTAACTGACCACACAACACAGGTGTCAACACAGGTAACTGACCACACAACACAGGTGTCAACACAGGTAGCTGACCACACAACCACAGGTAACTGACCACACAACACAGGTGTCAACACAGGTAACTGACCACACAACACAGGTGTCAACACAGGTAACTGACCACACAACCACAGGTAACTGACCACACAACACGCCATGTCAACACAGGTAACTGACCACACAACACAAGTGTCAACACAGGTAACTGACCACACAACACAGGTGTCAACACAGGTAGCTGACCACACAGCACAGGTGTCAACACAGGTAGCTGACCACACAGCACAGGTGTCAACACAGGTAACTGACCACACAACACAGGTGTCAACACAGGTAGCTGACCACACAACACACCACGTCAACACAGGTAGCTGACCACACAACACAGGTGTCAACACAGGTAGCTGACCACACAACACACCACGTCAAAACACAGGTAACTGACCACACAACACAGGTGTCAACACAGGTAGCTGACCACACAACACAGGTGTCAACACAGGTAACTGACCACACAACACAGGTGTCAACACAGGTAGCTGACTACACAACACAGGTGTCAACACAGGTAACTGACCACACAACACAGGTGTCAACACAGGTAGCTGACCACACAACACAGGTGTCAACACAGGTAGCTGACCACACAACACAGGTGTCAACACAGGTAGCTGACCACACAACACAGGTGTCAACACAGGTAACTGACCACACAACACAGGTGTCAACACAGGTAGCTGACCACACAACACAGGTAACTGACCACACAACACAGGTGTCAACACAGGTAGCTGACCACACAACACACCACGTCAACACAGGTAGCTGACCACACAACACAGGTGTCAACACAGGTAGCTGACCACACAACACACCACGTCAAAACACAGGTAACTGACCACAGAACACAGGTGTCAACACAGGTAGCTGACCACACAACACAGGTGTCAACACAGGTAGCTGACTACACAACACAGGTGTCAACACAGGTAACTGACCACACAACACAGGTGTCAACACAGGTAGCTGACCACACAACACACCACGTCAACACAGGTAACTGACCACACAACACAGGTGTCAACACAGGTAGCTGACCACACAACATAGGTGTCAACACAGGTAACTGACCACACAACACAGGTGTCAACACAGGTAGCTGACCACACAACACAGGTGTCAACACAGGTAGCTGACCACACAACACAGGTAAATGACCACATAACACAGGTGTCAACACAGGTAGCTGACCACACAGCACAGGTGTCAACACAGGTAGCTGACCACACAACACAGGTGTCAACACAGGTAGCTGACCACACAACACAGGTGTCAACACAGGTAACTGACCACACAACAACCACAGGTAACTGACCACACAACCACAGGTAACTGACCACACCACAACCACAGGTAACTGAACACACAAGAACCACAGGTAACTGACCACACAACAAGCCATGTCAACACAGGTAACTGACCACACAACCACAGGTAACTAACCACACAACAACCACAGGTAACTGACCACACAACCACAGGTAACTGACCGCACCATAACCACAGGTAACTGACCACACCACAACCACAGGTAACTGACCACACAACCACAGGTAACTGACCACACAACCACAGGTAACTGACCACACCACAACCACAGGTAACTGACCACACCACAACCACAGGTAACTGACCACACAGCAACCACAGGTAACTAACCACACCACAACCACAGGTAACTGACCATACAACCACAGGTAACTGACCACACCACAACCACAGGTAACTGACCACACAACAACCACAGGTAACTGACCACATAACACGCCATGTCAACACAGGTAACTGACCACACGACAACCACAGGTAACTGACCACACCACAAGCCATGTCAACTAGTTACCACAGGTAACTAACTGACCACGCAACAAATCAGGGTTGTAATAAAGATGTAGTTAAATATTAAGTCATTTTTGTTACTAGATAGATGGTTTGATAAAAAAATTTTAAAAATGCAAATACATCAGCTGCTCTCCATCTCATCCCAGCTGGTGCTAATTACAGCAGAAACTGACCCCACTTGGACTTGGTAAAAGGAAGGGGTGAGCTAATTTTAGCACTGGGCCTTGACTGAGTTATGCTGGATTCATGCGCTGTGAGACGTTAAAACGAGGACACACACACACACACATGCACGCACACACACACACAGATTTAGCAACAGATACCAATTTCACAGCACACAACCATCAACATCAATGTCCCCTCCCCATCCCATCGTCTAATATCACTTTGAGAGTAAAATCGAAGCAACAACACACACACACAATACACTAACTACACTTACTTGTCCAGCCAGATGACAGCGTTCAGGTCCAGATGATTGGTAGGTTCGTCCAACATCAGCAGCGTGGGTTCTATGAACAAGGCTCTGCACACACACATAGTCACACACCACCATTACACACACATAGTCACACAGTCACACACACCACCACCAAAAACAGTCATGTTATTTTTGGTTGTGGACATTTAAAGGCATTTTTACCTGCTGCACCAAGTTTGTCACTGGATCAGATTTTATCTGAACCATCCTTACTGTTGGACATTGTGTTAGGGTTGATAAGAAGTCCGATAATTCAGTTTTTGTAGAATGTTAAAGTTAGTTTTTATTCAGTACTGTTATCTGACACTTTTCTGTTGTGGTTTGCATTCTCTTGTTTAGATTACTTTTTCCTGTCTAAAATCACTAAATGTGAATAGACGTTTAACTGAAGATATCACACACACCACCGTTACACATACACACATCACCCACACACATCCTTTAGCACTGACAAGACATTGGTCTCAGGTCACTACTTACTCTCGCTGTGTTACACCATCAGTATCATTAGTCCAGTTTAACAGCCCACCCCCCCCACCCCCATCCTTTCCCAACACCCCACTTCCCGAATCTCCCCCCCACTTCCCCCAGAATCCACCTCCCCTTTCCTGAATCCCCCCCCCCTCCCGAATCCCTCCCCACTCCCAACAGCTCCCCCCCCCCCCCCCCCCCCCCCCCTCCCTCCCTCTCCCTTTATCTAAAACCAAATCAATTAGGAAACGGAGAAAGTAACACAAAAACGCTCTGTGGGGTTTTGGTGGGGTACTTTTTTAAATATAGTTTTGTTGTTTTACTGTTATTGTTTTTTTCCCCCATCAACTCCAGGGTTCACCATTGGTGAGATTTTTGTTTATTGTGACCGTTAACCCACAATTAAGGTAGCCGCATTCCGACATTTGAGGGGGCAGGGGTGGAGGAGGGGTGAGGGCTCAGAGATTTATGATACTAGTTTCTGGCAAACTTACTCGGCCAGACAGACACAGAGAGAGAGAGAGAGAGAGAGAGAGAGAGAGAGAGAGAGAGACACACACACACAGAGACAGAGACAGACAGACAGTGAAAGACAGTATGTGTGTGTGTGTGTGTGTGTGTGTGTGTGTGTGTGCGCGTGTGTGCAAGCACTTATCTTGTGCATGTTACTGCTCATCATTGCGACAGTAAGTAAGGCAGAAAACTTTTCTTTTTATAAAAAAAATCATCCCATACCTGCAGGTTTTAAACAACAATAATACTGGAGACATACATAGTGGGTTTGTTTGGTTTGTTTTTATAACAAAGGAGATCTTCTTTCTCCCCTCTTGGATGTAAAAGTGCATGAGTGTTTATTCTACTAGCCTCTAAATAAAAGAGAGAGAGAGAGAGAGAGAGAGAGAGAGAGAAGAGAGAGAGAGAGAGAGAGAGAGAGAGAGAGAGAGAGAGAGAGAGAGAGAGAGAGAGAGAGAGAGAAAATTGACTGAAACTTTTTCTTTGTTTTGTTTTGGGGGAATTTGGGGGGGGGGGGGGTCTTTTTTGGGGGGGTATCTTTTTAAAAAAAATTAACTGAAACTTATTCCCCTCTCAAACCCCCCCCCCCCCCCCCCCCCCCCCCCCCCCCACCCCCCCCCCCCCCCCCCCCCCCCCAACCCCTCTCTCCCTCCTCCTCCCTCCACCTCCTCCCCCCCCCCCTTCCCCCCCCAATCCCCTCTCTCCCTCTCCCCTCCACCTTCAGCACCCCCCCTCCCCCCGACCCGTCCTCTGTCCCTCCACCTACCGGGAGCCAACCCTCCCCGCCCCACAGGCTTGCCGCCTCGCCCCGCGACCACTGCCAGCGTCGTGCCCGCGACTCGCGGTCTCACGACTTCACTCCTCGTACACCTGCCACCACAGCCCACATTGTCAAGCCTCGGAAAGCCTGCTCGTTTTTTGTTGTTGTTGTAAACTGTGTTCAATATTTTGAATAATAATAATAAATGGAATTTATATAAACTGTGTTCAATATTTTGAATAATAATAATAAATGGAATTTATATAAACTGTGTTCAATATTTTCAATAATAATAATAATAATAATAATAATAATACATGGAATTTATATAGCGCTGTATCTTGCACAGACAAATAATAATAATAATAATAAATGGAACTTATATAGCGCTATATCTTGCAAAGACAAATCAAAGCGCATGCATTCAACCTAATCTTACACAGTCATGCAATCAATGATAAATAATCAATAGTTTAAGCCAACAGATATTTACAAACATGGTGCGATGCAGACTAAATCTATTAAATAAAATTTCAACAGTCAAATGTTTTTCAAAAGCACACACACACTCACACAGGTCATATACTTTAGCAGGGTGATAGCACATGGGTTAGTGAAGGTGGGATAGTTCTGATATGAAACCAAATCAAAGCGCTTGCACTCAACTCATTCTTACACAGTCATGCAACCAATAGCAAGTCATAGCTCTAACAAGTCCAAATGCGCACACACACACACACACACACGATATACACTTTGCCAGGGTGATGGAATTTTGGCTGTTGAAAAGCAGGGATAGCTATAAAATGAAACAGGAGAGGAAATTCTTAGGTTTGAAACAAATAAGATAGAGTATTAGTTTTGGCTGATGTTTTGTCTTGTTGTATACAGTTTGGTGTATGTCATAAAAGTGCATATGCGTGTTTTTGTTTTAAGACTGTGTTCAGTATCTTGATAGAATAGAGTATTAATTTTATTGATATTTTCTTATTATAATATAATCAATTCGATTTATGCCATAAAAATGTGTGCGCATTTGTGCAAATGTTTGCAGTGTATGTGTGTGTGTGCGTGCGTGCATGCATGTGTTTTATTTATTTAAATATTCTTTTATATTGAGGATAATGGAATAAGCACTTATGTGCTTTTTTACATCTAGTCCCCGTGTGTATGCGGTTTTGTAAATTCTGTCATCTGTTTCCACAGCACACAATGGCCTACTCCTACAAAAAGCAGAACAAGATTTAACGTGTGCGCAAGATGTTCTGCGTGCGTTCACACATGGGGCCTCGGTTTATAGTCTCATCTGAAAGACTTTTGGGGAGAGTGGAGTCTGCACTGATGTTAACTCCAGAGGAAAATATCCCCTTGAACAGGATTCGAACCCGAGTCATCAGATTGTGAGCGCAATGTTCTGACCACTAGACTATCCCCAAGTAGAATAACAAGTGAGAACGTATTCAAGATTCGTAAGCTATTCTGTTGGCATAGCTGAAGAATTGTTTCTCCTTCTTGATTTCGATCTCCAAAGTTGTCTGCCCCAGTTGTATGAATAAGAAGGGTGAAGATAATACCGATGCAGGAAAGAAGGATGTCTCTCCACACATTTCTTTTGCTGCTTCCATGAGGATTTCTTTCAATTGGTTCCAGTCATGTTCTTGTCCAGCCGCTTTTTGCTCATCTTCCAAGGCTATGTTCTTGTATTCGAGACTCCAATTTTTCAGTTTCTTCTCGATTGCTTTCTTCCTTGGTCTTATCAAATCTTTTATTTGAAAATCTGCGCACAACAATCTGTGCTGTGAGAGGCATTCTTACCCTGGAATAACTGTACAGTTAGTCGCTATTGCAGCATCTCCCTTGAAGAGAAGGAAGTCAATTTCAGTTTCCGCTTCAGTTTGATTTTGTCATCAAACTGGGAAGAACTGGATGTAAAAAATAAATAAAAAAGCACATGAGTGCTTATTCCTTTTTTTGCGAAATAAAAGAATAAAATAAAATAAACATTTTTAAATAAAAATAAATAAAAACACACACATTCACACACACACAACCATCCCTTCACAAACACACAAAACCATCCCTCCACAAACACACAACCATCCCTCCACAAACGCACCCAAACACACCTCCACACACACCACCACCCCCATCCCTCCCCCACCACCTCAACCCCCTCCCCCACCACCCTCCCCACCCACCCACCCCTACACAAACCATCCCTCCCTTCCCTCCCTCCCTCCCCACACTCCGGCACCCGACCTCTTTGAGTCTGTCGTTGACGTCAGTCTCGGTGTTGCCCTCGTTGATCAGCTGGGTCAGCTTCTTCTCCTCCCCCAGCAATGCCAGTCGCTTCGTGTCCGCCTTCAGCACAGAGTCGATGGCCTTGGTACTGTCCGCCACCACCTCTGTCATGTGACACATCACACACACAGCATGTCACCTCTGTCGTGTGACACATCACGCACACAGCATAATGTTTAATACTATTTCTGTCGTACCGTATCATACGGACAGTATAATGTATAATATCACCTCTGCCGTGTGACACATCACGTAAACAGCATATCGTATAATACTATTTCTGTTGTACCGTATCATACGAACAGTATAATGTATAATGCTACCTCTGTCGTGTGACAATATCACACACACAGTATAACGTATAATACTATTTCTGTGTATAATGTATAATACCATTTCTGTTGTGTGACACATCACGCACACAGCATATCACCTCTGTCGTGTGACACATCACGCACACAGTATATCACCTCTGTCGTGTGACACATCACACACACAGCATAACGTTTAATACCATTTCTGTTGTACCGTATCATACAAACAGTATAATGTATAATACCAGCTCTGTTGTGTCATATCACACAAACAGCATAACGTATAATACCATTTCTGTTGTACCGTATCATACAAACAGTATAATGTATAATACCACCTCTGCAGTGTGACAACATCACGCACACAGCATAACGTTTAATACTATTTCTGTGTATAATGTATAATACCATTTCTGTTGTGTGACACATCACGCACACAGCATATCACCTCTGTCGTGTGACACATCACGCACACAGCATAATGTTTAGTACTATTTCTGTCGTACCGTATCATACGGACAGTATAATGTATAATATCACCTCTGCCGTGTGACAATATCACGCAAACAGCATATCACCTCTGTCGTGTGACAATATCACGCACACAGCATATCACCTCTGTCGTGTGACAATATCACACAAACAGCATATCATCTCTGTCATGTCATATCACACAGTATAACGTATAATACCATTTCTGTCGTACCATATCATACGAACAGTATAATGTATAATGCTACCTCTGTCGTGTGACACATCACACAAACAGCATATCACCTCTGTCGTGTGACACATCACACACACTGCATAACGTATAATACTATTTCTGTGTATAATGTATAATACCATTTCTGTTGTGTCATATCACACAAACAGCATATTATCTCTTTCATGTCATATCACACAAACAGCATAACGTTTAATACTATTTCTGTCGTACCGTATCATACAAACAGTATAATGTATAATACCAGCTCTGTTGTGTCATATCACACAAACAGCATAACGTTTAATACTATTTCTGTCGTACCGTATCATACAAACAGTATAATGTATAATACCAGCTCTGTTGTGTCATATCACACAAACAGCATAACGTTTAATACTATTTCTGTCGTACCGTATCATACGAACAGTATAATGTACAATACTATCTCTGTCATGTGATACATCACGCAAACAGCATATCATCTCTGTCATGTCATATCACACACACAGTATAACGTATAATACCATTTCTGTCGTACCGTATCATACGAACAGTATAATGTTTAATACCATCTCTGTAATGTCATATCACACAAACAGTATAACGTATAATACCATTTCTGTTGTACCGTATCATACGAACAGTATAATGTTTAATGCCATCTCTGTCGTGTGACACATCACACAAACAGCATAACGTATAATACTACTTCTGTCGTACCATATCATACGGACAGTATAATACCATCTCTGTCGTACGATATTATACAAACAGTTATAATGTATATTGCCATCTCTGCTGTACTGTATCATACAAACAGTATAATGTCATCTCTGTCATGTGATATCACACAACAGAGGTCGTATTATACATTATACTGTTTGTATGTAGTGAGTGAGTGAGAGAGAGAGAGAGAGAGTGTGTGTGTGTGTGGGGGTGGGTGGGGGGGCGTGAGTGTGTGTGTGCGTGTGTGTGCTTGCTTCAGCTTGTGTGTGTATATATGTATGTATATATATAGATAGATATATATATATAGATAGATATATATATATAGATAGATAGATGGATAGATAGACAGATAGATAGATAGATAGATAGAAAGATAGATAGATAGATATGTATTTGCAGATGAATCCGCATACATACATGACTGCATGCACGTGTGTGTGCAGATGTTGGAAAGGATTGGAGCGGGGTGAGGGAGAGGGTAGGAAAGCTGTATAACTTACTCATTAGTATATGAGTTTACAAACTATGGGGATGGAATAGCTCAGTGGTCAGAGCACTCGCTTTCCCCCGGCTAAGGCTAAGCAGCATCGAGCGTGGGTTACCACTTGGATGGGCAACCATTTGCACGCCTTGGCTTCAGTACAGTCCCCCCAGCTGTAAATGGGTACCTGCCCTCTTTAGGGTCAGGGAAGGTAAAGCAGCGAAGGAGAGGAGATGGGCGCCGCCCTCAATATGCTGCCCCTTGAGAAGTTGAGGTCTCTGACGCCTCGCTCCCCTACGACCAGAGGTTATGGGACACCTTTAGCTTTTTTACATAAACTATAAATATGCACAAACACTGCGCACTCACCCTGTTCACAGTACAGACAGTCAATATTGGGAGGAACGTTGAGAGCTCGACTGGCTATGTGTTTCAGCAGAGTTGTCTTTCCATGTCTGCACACAGCAAAAGATAATTATTTACCAATAAGACTGACCTGTAAATTAATATATATATATATATAGGTTATGTCAGTTTAAACTCTACTGGCAAACACAAGAAAGTTGATATATATGTGGATTTACAGCCAAGATCTGTTTTATTTTGGATATATCTCTCATGATCCCTTTATGTCTTCAATATTCTATTAAATCAAACTGTGTACTTGTGTCAAGTGTGTGTGTGTGTGAGAGCGTGCTTGCGTGTGTGCATGCGTACGTGCCTGTGTGCATGCATGTGTGTGTGTGTGTATATACATATAGTGTTTTGTGGGATCTATCCTGGGCCTTTTGGGGTTGGGTTTTTTAAAAACTTTTGTGTGTGCATTTACGTGCTGAAAGCACATTTTTCAGTGCAAGAATAACTGTGACTGTGTGCATCTGTTATGTAGCTAAACATTTCAATCTGCACCTGTCTTTTCTTTAACAAATTTTTTTATCGAGGATAATGGAATAAGCACTTATGTGCTTTTTTACAGCTAGTCCCCGAATGTATGCGGTTTTGTAAATTCTGTCATCTGTTCCCACCGGTATACAATGGCCTACTCTTACAAAAAGCGTAACAGGATTTAACATGTTCACAAGATGGTCTGCAAGCGTTCGCACACGGATCCTCGGTTTATAGTCTCATCCAAAAGACGAGAGTGTCTACCCAAACATATGGGTATGTGCAACAACTCTGTAGACATCACCCAAAACATCTACCCGATTTTTCACAACCCAATGCTAAGCAGCATCGAGCAGTGGTTACCAAATGGATGGGTGACCATTTGCACGCCATGGCTTCAATACAATCCCCCAGTTCACCCAGTTGTCAATGGGTACCTGCCCTCTGTAAGGTCAGGGAAGGTAAAGCAGCGAGGGAGAGGAGATGGGCGCCGCCCTCAATATGCTGGCCCCTGGAGAAGCTGAGGTCTCTGACGCCTCGCTCCCCATATAGGTTATGGGACACCTTTGCTTTACCTTTTATTAAGCCAGTGTCAACTCTCAATTCACAAGTAACCTATCAAACTCAAACATGACGACAGAGCTTACCCATTGGGTCCAACCAGACCATAGCGGCGTTTGTGTGTGATCTGGAGTGATGCGTTGACAAACAGCTCTTTGCCTCGGGCAGCAATAGAGAAATTCTCCACCTGTGTCAATGAAGAAGCAAATATACTTGACCAGCTATGATCATCTTTCCTTTTTAACTAATACACTGGTTTTATTCAAGTTTTTTTAGTCCAGAATAGTTGTGAGAATGGATTTATGCCACAAAAGAGGCTAGACCTAAGAAATCTTAAGATTTAGACCAATGGTGTTCTACAAGCAATGTTATATTTATTTTATGAATTGTGGACATGTATTTCAAACCGACTGCTTTAGTTATCTTTTAGGGGATTTTTTTGTTTTGGTTTGGGGGGGTGGGACGAGTTGGTTTTTTGGGGGTCTTTTTTTTGTTGGGTTTTTCTTTTTTGTGTCTTTTTTGTCTTTTCTTAACTACAGCTCTGAGGTTTACCAATGGTTAAGTTTTGCATATGCATCTGTTATTGCCCACCATTAGAGTAGACACATGCTGACTTTAGGGATTTTTTTCTTGGGGGTGGGGAGGATTTTATGCAATGTGGGCGTGCATTTTCTATCAACTGCCTGAGGCTTTTCCGGTATTGTTTGTAGGACTTTTTTCCAGTGGGGGTGGGGGTTATTTTACTCAATGTGGGTATGAATATAAAAAAATTCCTAACTGTTTCGCTTTTTAATGTTTTGTTTGGGATTTTTCCCAGTTCAGATAGGAACATGTATATATATTATATACATTATATTTCCCACCAACTTCTCATATTTTTCTTCTTCTTTTTCTCCACTTTAAGAACAGACATGTTCGTTCATTCTTTTGATTTACTGTCTTTCCACTGTAAGGGACTTGTCATTATTATCACTAGGCACAGCGGCCAACAACGAGCTTGGTCACGCCAACAGGTGAGACATACATATAATGATATATAGCTATTTCCTTCCCACTACTCATGGGATAGCTCCAACCAAGCACTCGCTTTCCCCCAGCCAAGTTAAGCAGCGTCGAGCGTGGTTACCACTTGGATGGGTGACCGTTTGCGCGCCTTGGCTTCAGTACAGTTCCCCCAGTTCACCCAGCTGTCAATGGGTACCTGCCCTCTTTAGGGTGAGGGAAGGTAAAGCAGCGAGGGAGAGGAGATGGGCGCCGCCCTCAATATGCTGGCCCTAGAGAAGTGAGGTCTCTGACGCCTCGTTCCCCTACGACCTTATAGGTTATGGGACTCCTTTACCTTTACCTTTTTTTCTACTCACCTTGATGTCCAGCTGGTTTTCCAGGATGGCTCCCTTGGCGGTCTGGTCAGCCTGAGAGACGCTGAACTGACCCTCCTCTTCCAGCTCACTGAGAAACTGGGCCTGAGATTCCACACACACAATGAGAACTCATCGTCATCGTCGTCGTCGTCATCATCCATCATCATCATCCATCATGATCATTATCCATCATCGTCGTTGTCATCCATCATCGTCGTCGTCATCCATCATCATTATCCATCATCAATCATCATCATCCATCATCATCACCCATCATCATCCTTGTCATCACCATCACCCATCACCATCATCCTCCATCATCATCCATCCTCCTCCACCACCACCACCATCATCATCACCACCACCACCATCATCATCCATCACCCATCATCATCACCCATCATCATCGTCATCACCCATCATCATCTATCATCACCATCCATCATCATCATCCATAACATGCTGCACATGTCAGTGTTCAACTAAAAGAGACCATGAGGCTGTTATAATTTAACACTGGGCTAGCCAAGAAAGAGATGATACAAAACCAAAATGAGGTAAGAAAGTTAGAAGAAGAATGCAAAGAAGAATGCAAAGAAGAAGAAGAATGCAAAGAAGAAGAAGAATGCAAAGAAGAAGAAGAATGCAAAGAAGAAGAATGCAAAGAAAAAAAGAAGAAGAATGCAAAGAAGAAAAGAAGAAAAGAAGAAGAAGAAAAAAAAAAAAGAGGAAAAGAAGAAGAAGAAGAAGAGGAGAAGGAGAAGACGAAGAACGATCACGATGACGACAACGACAACAACAATGTATGGTATATAGTGCTGAATCTTGTAAAGCAAACAAATCGAAGCGCTTATTTGAACAAATTGAAGTACAGATTCAAGCACTTTTGTTATAGGCATGAATAAACAGATAATCATGTGAAATCACTTAACAGGCAGTTAACTGCACATGTAAATAAGCATGCAATGCGGAAGACTCAAGTGCATGCTTGTACATGTACTATACAAGTACTTCTGCACATAGTTCAAACAAGTAAGGGAGAAATGGGGTCCCCTTGTCTACAGCCCCTCTCTACTTTGATACCCCCAGTTTCCATTCACTAAGACAAATGCTTTTATATTCTGGTAAAATTCAGATAGATATCCATAATACATACTGTTTCTCTAAAACCAACAGTTTTTAGAGCATCCTTGTACTATTGTAGTATTACATTACAATACTATTATTACCAGTTGATAGAGCAATGAACTTCAGAGTGAATGGAAAGAGACCAAAGGGAAGACCTAGCAAAACCTGGGCTACCTGTATTGCAGATGATCTTAGAGAAAGGGGCATAAATAAGGAGGAAGCTCAAAACAGAGAGAGAGATGGAGAAGGCTCATCAATGTCAAACCTCCCCTGGGAGAAACATGACAAAAAAGGAAGAAGAAGAAGATTACCAGTTGATAGATCTACAGATACATACATGTATGTAGGGATACATATTACAATATGCACAGGCCCATACACGCAAAATAAATCCTTGGCCAGGCGTATAAATGTATTCAATGAACACTCATTACATATGATATAGAGATTTGATAACATGTAAACACACACTCATGAATGCAATTTTAACAGAAACATTCAAGAGCACAATGGAAGAACTACAAACATGCACATGTTTATGACCATGCACACACATACACAGAAATAGTGAACCACTCGTGTGTGTGTGTGTGTGTGTGTGTGTGAGTGAATGAGCGAGTGTGCGAGTGTGCATGTGCGTGTATGTTTGCAAGCACTTGCATGCAAGCATATGCGTATAGCATGTAGCATGTGCGTGTGTATGTGCTTGCCTGTGTCCGTGAATGCATGTGAATTATACAGTGTATGTATACATGTATATGCACACATAGGCATGTGAATGCAATTTTGTGCATGTGCGTGGACATACATGTGTACTTCTAAACACTGACTCAAGACTTACTCTTTTCTTCATCTTCTTTAACTCCTTCTTGCTCATCTTGGGTTTTGCGTCTTCTGCCTCTTGCGCTGTTGACGACAAAATTGACAATGGCTGGCCATTGGAACAAACAACTTTTAAAGCATTCAAAGAAAAGCAGGCATATGACAAACCTGACAAAAACTGTACACAGCTTGACATCCATACATCAACATGTATACATTATACTCTTGTTTCCTCTCCTGATAACAGCCCCATCACATCAGTGCAAACATTAAATGAACAGTGTCCTACAATCTTCTAGATAAACAGTATAACATCTCTCCTTTCTTTCTTTTCTTTTCTTTTTTCAGCAAAAGTTAGAGCATAGAGTACACCAAGCACCAATAAAGTTTCAAAAACTTGGTACAGCTTTACCCCCCCAAAAGTGTTCTCACAGTACACACACACACACGTACACACACACACACACATACACACACACACACACACACACACACACACACACACAATGACACACACACACACACACTCACACACACACTCTGATACCGCCACTCTCAATGAAAAGACATAAACTAAAGTGAAGTTTCCATGACTGTATTTCAGACATTCGTACTGCTGTACTAGTACATTTATTATCTGTTTCTTTTCTTCTTGGGCTAGAGAGGTCTCTAAGTTCGAGGTTCACCAACGACTATGGTGATATTTTTGTGTATATCATATGTGACAACTTTAAACAACCATTAAGGTAGCCACATTCCGACTTCTGGAATGATTTAGCACCTAAAGCTGGACTAGACATGTACACATGTAAACAAAACCAAAATTTAAAAAACCAAAATTTTAAAGCCACTTTTCACAAGCGTTGATTAAGTTAAAATTACCTTTGGCTTCAGCTTCTGCATCTGAATTGTACATGTCTCCTTCATCTTCGTCGTCGTCATCATTCTCATCGTCTGCGGCAGCTGCAGCCACAGCTTTAGGAGGTGGTGGTTTGAATTCCAGCACCTCTTCTTCCTCTCCATCCTCCTCTCCGTTCTCCTTCTGCTCTTCAGCTTTGGCCATGTCTTCCCTCAGCATGTCCATTTTGCTTTTCTTTGGCTTCTTGTCCTGAAGTGTACACACATCCATGGATTCAAACATGCTTGGTCAGTGTATGATAGTGATACTGAGTGATACTGATAGCATGTTGATCAATACACAACTAATCATAATGAATTATAGCTGCTCATGTGTGCCAATGCACGTGTGCGTGCACACACACACACACATGCACACACATACACACACACAGAGCGACACACACAGTGACACACACATGTATGCATACAATATTGAAGGGTACACACATATGTGTACGGTCTATAAAACACTATTTTAACTAAAGTGAATTAGTCAATTTAGTGTGTTATTCATGTGAGCCCTATTTCAATCCAACAGCTTGCAGACATTACACTGTAGCCCAGTGTAGGTCAGTCATTTGATTTCCATTTAATTTACTTGTCCACCAGTACAGAATGAAATTATGACAAATTTGGTTTGATCAACCCAGGAAGATCAATTTCTATAGTATAAAGATTTTCTCTATCCCAGTTACCTCACAATCTTGCGATACATAAAAAAATGAAATTCATTGTCTTTATTTATTTTCTGAACGCCAGTCAATTAACCACCTTTTTATAATTATATGAGCTAATTACTTCTTACCTCTTTGTCTGAATTCTATTGACTTTAAAGTTTAAAGTATTTTTTATTTACAATTCTAGGTAGTTGACCATGTTTTATTAAGTTATTAGTTTATACAAGAAGAAATAAGATTTCTTGGATTTTTTTCATGTGACTGTTTTTATTGTACCATGTACTGATGTAGAAATACATGAACAAATGATAATTTTCTTCAGGATCCTTGTCTGTTACTGTTCATGTTCAGATAATCATCATAATTTCAGTAATCAACATTTCTGAAATACAATTATTGTTTAACATCAATGATTTGCTTTGGGCTTTTCACAACTGTCATGATTGGTGTCACACGTAATGCTGTAAGTGTTACCATAAAATATTTAAAGCCCCCTCTCAGAGCTGTGTTTTGCACAATCTGTTTCCCACTGCATGGCTTTAACCTACAAGCTATAACTAAAAATAATGAGGTGTTCATCGAATACTGGTCCAGGATGTCTTCACTGTATGATATTCTTCTCTGTTTCTGGTCCATCCACCTGGAATGACCTCCCTCTTTCACTTCGCCAAAAGCCTTCACTTGATACCTTCAAATCCAGCCTCAAAACACACTTATTTCCTACCTGAGATTTTCCCCCACATATCTGTCCCTAATTTTCAACAGCATCTTTCACCTTCTAAGTGCTGTTCCAATTGTGTGTGTGTGTGCGTGTGCGTGTGTGTGTGCGTGTGCGTGTGTGTGTGCGTGCATACGTGCGCACGCATGGATTTGAAATCTGTTGTTCATTATGTTTAAGGAGAGTTGCATGCCTGTAAATGATTGAGTGTAAGCGCTTTGATTTGTTTGTTTTTTTACAAGATTCAGCACTATATAAATTCCATATATTATTATTATTATGATATTGCCATCATCCCCTCATAACTCGCATTTACGGTGTCACACTTAAATTAATGCAGGCACCAACTCCCATAATTTAAAATTTTTTTTTGCCTCTTTTGTGTCTAATGCGAGTAATGGCTGCTACTGATGAGTAACTTTAACTTTAAGTTTAATTGCAGTTTGTTTTAAATTCATGTTTTCTTTTACAATTATAGACACTATTGTGTCACAGTGAAATGCCGTCACTTTTCTGGAACATATAACTTCATTCACATAGATTAGAAGATACGAATGACTTGCTGCTGTTTTGATAATGTCTAAGAAATCTTTAATCATTAGGCTGTTCAAAAATAACAGAATAAAGCCTTTATCATTAAAGTTAGAAATTAAGCCATTTTCCTGTTTTTGGTCCCATCAGTGGAGAATTACTGATTTTACTCACATAGTTCTATGCATTATGAGTTATGACGTATAATGATAATTATAAAATATAGAATTTAGACTTAATCAAAATGAATCCTGGTCCACACAGGGTTTTTTTTTACATTACATTTGTAATTGTTGCAAAATTATATTCATGATCAATCGATCACTCATCACTTTTTTCCACACCAAAAATTTCCCAACATCATATAATATAAATCATTAAATGAAAACTGAAATGGACCTTGACACTAGTGACACTGACACTGTGTCCTATAGTATACTATTTGTCACAATTTTGTGTGTGCTTTCTTTTTGTAAATTATCAAAATCACAAATATATTTTTATTACTAGCATCTTATTTTATTTCAAATAGGGCCAAATTATATATCATCACACCATTCACAGTATCAGTATGTACTCATGTACATGATGTAGTATCACAAATTCATGAACAACATCAAGAAATTCCTGTCACATCTTTTTCTAGTACAGTCTACAATCTATATGAATGAAGTTGATTTTCTTCCTTGTTTTAAAACTCATATTTTCCTCCTCTTTCCATTCAATAGGCCCTAACCATATTAACAAAACACTTCTTTGATAGGCCAAGTAATAAAAAAAATTAGCCTACAGAAAACCTGACTCAAAAATCACAATGTCAATGGTGTAGACTGTATGTATACATGTAAATCAATTGTTTCATATTTGCCGTTTTAACTATAAACTGAAATCTGATATGCTAGAATTGTTAAAAGTACACTCATAAAATCTGATATGGATCACCTTTTTCTTCTTTTTCTTTTCACCATCATCTTCATCTCCTCCTGCTGTTAAGTTTTCCATCTGGGCAGCCAGTTTTTGTTCTGCATCTTCGTCATTCCAATCGTCGTCCTTACCCTTTTTCCCTTTGTTTTTCTTCGGCATTTTGTACTGTTTAAAAGTCTCTCTCCAAAAACCGACACAATCAAAATAGAATCACAAAGATCGATAACAGAAGCAACCACCACAACAGTTACAATGAAGAGGCACTTGGTTCAGCTTGTGAAATCGCTGCCACACATGTGCGCCTCTCACTTCCGGTTTTCTGTAGCTTCTTTTTGGCATGACGTCAATTTCTTGTTTTCTCTAAATATTCCTTTAGTGGCTTTCATAATGAGATAGAAGTTGTGCTGAACACCAGTACACTAAATTAGTGTAAACGGTACTTTGTTTTTCATTAACAAGCTCTTCTACGTCATTTTCTTTTGCGTTTCTTGCAAAGTGATAACGAGGCAAGAGATGACGTCATGAACACGTTGTCTGCTAGAAGTGGCAGACGGTCATCAGAAACGATCGGCTGTGACGGTGTTTGATAACTCATCGCCCTAGAAAAAACATTGATTTCTAAGTATATTCAGTAAAAATGGGCCAGGGCCAGAGCAATGCCCCAATCTCCACGGTTTCAAACCCACCCCAAGAGGACGGAGTGACTTGGTGGTGCAAAATCGGAGCCAAGGGTGTCTGTGTTTTAGGAGGTATTGGTAAGTAAACTGAGATCCAGGCCTACTCAGATAGGCTCACACTGTGATCACCATAGGCTAGTCACAGATTATTCTCACTGAGGTAGTTTCCAGAAGTCTGTCAGACTCCTTGATCGTTTGGTTATCGAAAGATGCTGATTAGCCTGCCAGTTTAGTCTCTTCACCCCCCCCCCCCCCCCCCCCCCCCCCCCATCCCCTTCCTAGGCCACCATCCCAGACCACAAGACTAAAATTAATTGCCAGTCTTTAAAAGGTTAAGCCTGAGGAAGGTGATAACTGAAAATTTGCACAGCAAGCACTTAGATTTTGTGTTCTTACTTGTTTCTCCATTATAAACATGACTGTCAATGATAGGGAAGAGAGCAAGACACCCTCTCTCTCTCTCTCTCCCTCTCTCTCTCTCTCTCTCTCTCTCTCTCCTCTCTCTCTCACACACACACACACACACACACACACACAGCCGAACACACACACACACAGGGTTACACACACAGACTGACAGAGTGACACACTCACACACACAGTCACACACACACACACCTGCATTGTGTTAATTTCATAATTACTCTGTGTGTCTGTCTGTGGGGAGAGAGAGTGTGTGTGTATTACTATTAAAAAAACAAAAGAAGTATTATATGGGGGAGGGGGGCGGGGTGTTGCAAATGTGTTTTATGCTAAAATGCTTTTAAAAGGCAGGGGGGGGAGGGGGGGGGGGGGGTTGGTTGTTTTTTAAACATTCGATTCTTGAAAATTCCAGAAATTTTCATTTTTTCTAGAGACACTCCCACCCCCCACCCCCACTTGTATATTTTACTGTAAGCAAATGTGAAAGCATATATATCCTAGCGGTCATTAATACTATAGTATGATGATCATAATGCAAGTTACAGAAAAGTGAGCACTGGCTTGTTGCAGGAGCTGCTATTGCGGGGCTGTTCAGCTGCATAACCGTCACACCTCTCTGCCTGGTGGCTGGCGTTTTGCTCATGTGAGTTACCTAGGGCATCGTGTGTAAACTTACAAGTATTCTTAAGTATACATAACAGTTTTTTTTTGTTTTTGTTTTTTTGCTGCCTCATCTTCCGTGAGGTACCCCGTCCTGTTCCCACGTCGCTCATTTCAATCTCCCCGCCACAGCCATACCCAGATTCATTATGTCTCATCCCCAGGGTCGGAAGTCCACAGGGAGCCCATCACTATCAGGCCGCCATGAGGCCACCAGCCAGAGGGGCCCTGCACTGCTGCTGGGTCACTTTGGTGGTGTTCAGTGGTGCCTGTTCTGAGCTAACATACGCAGGACACCACCTACTAAGCCCCCTACTAACGACAGTATTAGCTCAGTCGCGGAGCCAGACTGAGTGAGTTGCCCACCTGACGTGGCAACCACCACAACGTCCCTCCAACGACCATCCCCCTGCGAACCTCCAACCCCAAAGGCTTTGACACAAACTCATCACAAGCACAGAAGGGTATGGGCAGACCAAATCTGAGGTCACCATGAGACAAGAGCAACTGGGACCAACGAATCAGAGGCAATTTTTTGTTTATTGCATGATGATCAATGACAATGAGGATGACGTAATGATGCTGCTGTGGAAGTGCATATGCTTTGAGACTACTTGACAGGGTTGTACTCTACGCTTACTATCATAATAATAGCCCAGCGTCAACCGGGCCCGAGAGATACAGACACCTGCAGTGTTGGTCAGGTAATTTGAGCAACACTCAAATTCGCATCCTTTAAGTGGATGAATCTCGACTGTGTGGTCCCAGTCTTCCCACTGAGCCCACAGCACACTCACTCTGGGTAGGAGCCCACCGGAGTCCGAAAAATCCCTAGGACTCTTATGAGAATCGAACCCGCGTCCTACCACTCCGTAACCCAAGATGCTAACCACTGCGCCATGGCGCCTAGTAAGTATACATAACAGTTTTTAACACTGACATTGACTTGCACAGTGTTAGATTAATGTGAACAAATATTTTCGTTCCTTGGCTAAAGCTTCAAGGTTCACCAATGGTGAGATTTTGCGTATGCAAAGTGTTTATCAACCAGTAGCTGATGTCTGACTTCGGGGATGTATAATGTTTATGTCTGTGTTTCTGCAAGCCACTGAATGCTGACATGAATTATGGGATCTTTAATGTGCATATTTGATCTTACGCGTGTGTATAATACATGAAGGGAATTAAGGCACACCACCTAGATTCGAATCCACGACTTCATGGACCCATGGGATTGAAGTCGAGTGGTCTTAACCACTCAGCTATAGCGTCTGTCATAGATCAATGTAAGATTATATATATATATATATATATATATATATATATATATGTGCATGTCAATTGTTATTGTTAAGCAATTACTGATACTGTGATAGCATCTTAAAAGTTTTGTAGTCTCAACCAGTTTGACTCAATCATGCACATTGTGGCATCGTCACTTTTATTTTGAGTATTCTTGATTAAAACTGTGAAATAAAATTTTGAATGACTGATTTATATATACATATTTTTTATCTTTTTGTTTACAACTTTTGCTTTTTTTGGCCCTATTCCAATAAGTGTTGGTGCTCTGAGTTTGAATGCAACATTACCTTTGAACTTTTCATTCCTTTGACATTACCACAATCCTTGGACCACATATATGTCATTATGTGGTGGTCATTTTCTCTGCTACCATGAGTATAGAGTATTATCATATAATAGTAACCAAGAGTGGCAAGACACCATGTTTTCTTTTCTGATTCAGCCTTCTGTTTGGTTTGGGAGTTTGTGCCTACAGTAAGTCCTGAAAATGCCCAGTCCATATAATTATATATATAAGATATGCTAAATCATGTGGTGTGTGTGTGTGTGAATTTGAGTGTGCATCATGAGTGTGTGTGTGTTATTTTTATTTATTTTTTAGTTTATTCTTTTATTTCAAGGATAATGGAATAAGCACTCGTGTGCTTTTCTTACATCCAGTCCCCATGTGTATGCAGTTTTGTCAATTTTGTCATCCATTCCCACCGGCACATAATGGCCTACTCTTCCGAATAGCTGAACAGGTTTTAACCTGTGCATAAAATGTTCTGCATGCGTTCACACAGGGAACTTGGTTTATAGTCTCATCTGAAGGACTTTTACGTTTTGGGGAGAATGGAGTCAGCACTGATGTTAACTCTAGAGGAAAAAATCCTCTTGAACGAGATTTGAACCCAGGTCAGCAGATCACAGGCACATCACTCTGACCACCAGGCTATCCTGTCCCCCTGTGTGTGTGTGTGTGTGTTTTTGAGTATGTGTATTTGTGTGAGTATACATGTAATATCTGAGTTCTTTTTATTTGTTTTATTCTAGTATATCTATATTCACTTAGCACACTCAACTCGTTGATTCAGGCTTCAAGGGTTCATGCTGATTTTGATGGAGGCTCCCTGTTGCTGTCAGTTCCTGGACTTCATTCAGCCCGTGTCTCGCTTCAGCGACAACCGCAGTCCCTTCCAGAAAGCCCTGATTTATGGCCTGTAAGCTCCACTGTTTGTGTCACACTCCACCACAAAATGAATCGCATTGCACCCACCCGACCCACTTTTCAACTAGGAGCCATTTTAGGCAGGTTGGGGTCTTGTTAGAACTATTACTTGCTATTGGTTGTATGACTGTGTAAGAATGAGTTGAGTGCAAGCGCTTTGATTTGTCTGTGCAAGATACAGCGCTATATAAATTCCATTTATTATTATTATTAGAAAAACACCCAAGCACTCATTCTGACCACCTGTTATGAAGCAAAACTTATCAATGTCTTATTTTGTCACTTCTCGCAGTCTTATAATTTCAATTTGTAATTAGTTTTGACAGAATTGTATGATTTTTAAGATATTTTTGTGTGTGTGCATTGAAGAGCCTTTTCATTGCAAATCAGTAGCATGTTAACAACTAAAACTTCACCCCAAGTGCATGCGACTCATTATGGGGTGGAGCGTCACATATATATATCTATAGATAGATAGATATAGAAAGATAGATAGATATAGAAAGACAGATAGATAGATAGATATAGAAAGATAGATAGATAGATATAGAAAGATAGATAGATAGATATAGAAAGACAGATAGATAGATAGATATAGAAAGATAGATAGATAGATAGATAGATATAGAAAGATAGATAGATATAGAAAGACAGATAGATAGATAGATATAGAAAGATAGATAGATAGATATAGAAAGATAGATAGATAGATATAGAAAGATAGATAGATAGGATAAGATAAGATAGATAGATAGGATAAGATAAGATATATAGATATATATATATGTGTGTGTGTGTGTGTGTGTGTTGTTGCTGCCTCACCTTCTGTGCTGTGCCCATCCTGCTGTGTTCCTTCTCCGCTCACTTTTTCAGTCTCTCTTCCCCAGCGAGACCCAAATTCATCCTGGCCACAGGGGGGGGGGGGGTCAGAAGTGCACAGGGAGCTAATCAGTGTCAGGCTGCCATGTGGCCACCAGCGGCTGGGTCACTTTGGTTGTGTTCACTGTTCAGTGACGCCAGTCCTTGGCTAGCCTATGCAAGACACCACCTACTAAGCCTCTTACTGACACCAATAGTAGCATAGTTGGTCACAGAGCCAGAGTGAGTGAGATGGCCACCCAGGCTGACGACCACCATAGCGTCCCAACCAAGAAGGCTTTGGCCACTAACTCTTCACAGGCACAGAAGTGTACATAGTGTAGTGTCTCACTCTCACAAGAGATTTACTTCCCTTAGTTTTGAAAAATGTTGCGACTTCCGCTTAACCCACGAATCTGCCGAAAACAAATACGTAGAAAGTTGTGGGACTTATACAAGAGTTTCCAGGACTTTAATTAACGTACTAGTCATTTGTAGTATTCCTACATTACGAAACAAGAAGCTGCGATTACCTCGAGACCAGAGCAGCCGGGGGCCTCTGAATCACATAAATTTTTTTGCATTTTTTGCATGCTGATCAATAAATGATGATGAGGATGATGTAATGATCACGTTGTGGAAGCACACATGCGTTGAGAAGATCCAGGCCTCACCAGGCCTGAGAAATCAGTTGCCTGCAGCGTTGGTCAGGTAATTTGTAGCAACCCTCTCAAAACTGCAGTGGATGAAGCCTGATTGTGCGGTTCCAGTCTTCTGAATGAACCCATAGCAAACTCACTCTGGGTAGGAGGAGGCTGGAGTCTGAAAAATCCCTATGACTCTTATTGGATTCGAACCTGCGACCTTCCAGCCTGTAAGTTCGTAACTCAAGGTGCTGACCACTGCACCATGTCAGCTGGTCATTGATATCAAATCAAATCAAACCAGATCAAATTCTTTTATTTCGAGGAGGATGAAAAAGCATCCATGGGCTTTTTTACATCCAGTCTCTATGCTTTGATAATGAAGTGGTGTGTGGTGTGGTGTATTGTGGTGTCCTGCATCAGAAGGCAGGACAGGTATTTCCTACCTGAGACTTTCCCCCCACATATCTGTCCCTAATTTCAACATCTTTCACCTTCTAAGTGTTGTTCTGTGTGTGTGTGTGTGTGTGTGCGCGCGCGCGTGCGTGTGCGTGCGTAGTGCGCGCGCATGGATTTGAAATCTGTTGAAGGAGAGTTGCATGCCTGTAAATGATTGAGTGCAAGCGCTTCGATTTGTTTGTTTTCTACAAGATTCAGCGCTATATAAATTCCATATATTATTATTATTATTATAAGGCCCTGATGTATGGCCTGTAAGCTCCACTGTAGATGTGTGTTTGTCAGCACATTCTCTGTTTTGTATTGGGCTGGATCGTACTGTACTGTACGGTACTGTATTTTACTTGTGTCACCTCAGCAGGATTGACAATCTTTTCTGTTTCATTTCCCAGTTTTCTCTTTTTTGTGTGAGATTTATCTTTTTTAGGGGGGGGGGGTTGCTCCTTGGCAAGAGCTCCAAGGTTCACCAATGATGAGATTTTGCATATGTGACCATTCTTACCCACCATGAAGGTAGCTGTATTTACTTCGGGGATGTATGCTGGGTATGCTTGAGTTTCCGTAACCCACCGATTCTGCAACCCACTTAATGCTGACAAGAATAACTGGATCTTTAGTGTGCATATTTGATCTTGTGCATGTATATATACATGAAGGGAATTAAGGCACTGGCAAGTCTGCACTTAAAGTTGACCTGGGAGATCGGAAAAATCCCCACCCTTAATTCACCAGACTCCGTCACTGAGATTCGAACTCACGACGCCATGGACCCATGAGATTGAAGTCAAACGGTCTTGACTACTCAACTATAGCGTCTCTCATCCTTATTATTTTCTTTTTAAGCTGATGTATTATACTATGCTACATAGTTTTGTCTTTTTTTTATTATTGATGGTATAGTTAATGGGGATGCTGTGTGTTGTTGCACAGACCCGCGATTCTGCCACTGGTGCTGTGTTTCTCTGTGGCGACTGTGGCTGGCTGCATCCTGGTGTTTGCCTCTGGCGGAGTCTACGGCATCATTGCCCTGGGCAAAAAGTAAGTTAGCAGACACACACACACTCACTTGCACCTGAAGTAAGTCTTGCTGGGTTTGGACACATCCACGTCAACAGAGCCTGTAATGCCTGCTTTATTCGTGGTGCTTGGTATCAGTTCAGTTATATGCCATGCTGGTTGGTTTTTGTTTGTTTTTGTTTTGTTTTTGTTGTTTGTTTGGGTTTTTTTGGGTGGGGGTGGGGGGGGGGGGTGAGAGTTGTCTGAGTGTTTAAAGCATGCTTGCAGATTTGTTTTGGGGAGGGTTTTCAGGTAACTTTTTCCTTACAGGTAACCCCCTATAGGGTAACCAACCATCTACTAGCCCTTCCCTCCGTATCACCCACTACTGGGTTACAGTAGCGTACAACTATGCACAGTGCATGTGTACTGGGAAAGAGGAGTTCTCTCACTTACCGTAGGGATAGTGTTAAAAGATAAAAGTGTCCCATAATCTATGTGGACGTAGGGGAGCGAGGCGTCAGAGACCTCAACTTCTCTAGGAGCCATCATATTGAGGGTGGCGCCCATCTCCTCTCCCTCGCTGCTTTACCATCCCTGATCCTAAAGATGGCAAGGTACCCATTTACAGCTGTGTGAACTGGGGGATTGTACTGAAGCCAAGGCGCGCAAACGGTCACCCATCCAAGTGGTAACCACACTCGTTGCTGCTTAACCTTAGCTGGGGGAAAGCGAGTGCTCTGACTACTGAGCTATCCCGGTCCCCTAAATAAAAAATGGCAGTGATTATAAGTAATCCATATGTGTCAATCAATCAATCAATCAGCCCTTTGACCAAGATGGGTGTCAGGGGAGGGGGTGGGCATGAGGGATGCATTGGTCAGTGATTTTTTCTGGGCTGATCTATCTTCAGCCTTTATCACAGCAACACAGGCTATGTCAAGGCTGGTCCAGTCTTTGCTGTTCTTCATCCACTTATTCACCTCCTTGCCTGCCCCGTAGAATAGTCTTGGCAAGAGAGCTGCCACCTGTGACATGGCCAAACCACGCCAGCTTTTTCCTCTTGACAACAGCCAGAAAGGGGTTTGTTCCTGTGGCCCAGCTGTCATGGTGATCACCTCTTAGCTTGCCACACTGATTCCTTGGTCCTGTGGCCAGCTGTCATGATGATCACCTCTTAGCTTGCCACACTGATTCCTTGTTCCTGTGGCCAGCTGTCATGATGATCACCTCTTAGCTTGCCACACTGATTCCTTGTTCCTGTCATGATGATCACCTCTTAGCTTGCCACACTGATTCCTTGTTCCTGTGGCCAGCTGTCATGATGATCACCTCTTCGCTTGCCACACTGATTCCTTGTTCCTGTGGCCAGCTGTCATGGTGATCACCTCTTAGCTTGCCACACTGATTCCTTGGTCCTGTGGCCAGCTGTCATGATTTATTTTATTTATTTATACCACTTTAAGTCACGAGATTTCTCTGCGTGAAATTCGGGCTGCTTTCCCCAGGGAGAGCACGTCGCCACAAGAGCAGCGCCACCCTTTTTTTTCTTTCTTTTTTTTTTTTGGTCTGCAACTGTATTTCTTTCCCTATCAGAGTGGCTATTTTCTAAGAATTTTGCCAGGGACAACTCTCTTGTTGCCGTGGGTTCTTTTTCGTGCGCTGCATAATTTTGTGTAACACACGGGACCTCGGTTTATCGTCTCATCCGAAAGACTAGCGCCCAGACCACCACTCATGCTCTAATGGATGGGGGAAAAGTTTCAGGCCCAGACGGGATACGAACCACGCACACTTCCGACCCGGACTTTTCGCTTTCTAGACAGGCGCGTTACCTCTAGACCACCGATCCACTCCATGATGATCACCTCTTAGCTTGCCACACTGATTCCTTGTTCCTGTGGCCAGCTGTCATGGTGATCACCTCTTAGCTTGCCACACACACCCCTTGGTTCTGTGTTCTAGCTTTCAGTTGTGGATCAGTGGTCAAGGGGTAACGCGCCTGCCTAGAAAGTGGAAAGTCCGGGTCAGAAGTGTGCGGTGGTTCGAGCCCCGTTTGAGCCAAAAACTTTTCCCCCATCCATTAGACCATAAATGGTGGTCTGGGTGCTAGTCTTTTGGATAAGATGATAAACCGAGGTCCTGTACGTTACATAAACTTATTTAGCACATGTAAAAGAACCCTCGGCAACAAGAGAGTTGTCCCTGGCAAAATTCTGTAGAAAAAAGCCACTCTGATCGGGAAACATACAGTTGCAGACAGGTGGAAAATAATAATAATAAAAGGGTGGCGCTGGTATTGCAGCGACGCGCTCTCCCCGGGGAGAGTAACCCAAATTTCTTGCAGAGAAATCTGCCGTGATTTTTAAAGGGGTATGAAAATGAAAGAAAAAAAAAGGAAACGATTACCCCTTGCCACCCTGAATCCTTGGTTCTGTGGGGAGGAAGCCTCCTGTGTAGAACTTGGTTGTAACTACAAGTGCTGCAAGTGAAACTACCAGTTTCTCATAATGCCGCCAAGTGCACTGACAAGGTTGACTACAGGTCGCTCGATAGTCTTTAGGGATGGTGTAGAAAGGGGGATGGGGTTTTTGTTGGGTGGGTGGGTTGCTTTTTTTTAATGACTGTGCTAGGATATACCTATCCTCGCTTACATGTTGGCAGTAGTGCATTTATGTTAGTGTCGTTGCCTGATATTAACAAAAATGATAAAGGGGGACCATGTTAAGTTGTGAATGTCTTTATGTAAGATAACATATTTGTCCTCCTCCCTTTTTCTTTTTTTTTTTCACAGAGCTGACCTTGATAACAACGATGACACGGTCAGTTGTGAATGTCTTTATATTCAAATGAATTTTCCCTTTTTAAAAATTGTAAAAAATTTTTGGTATTTCTCGCAGAGCTGACCGTGACACAATGATGACACGAGCCAGAGGAGAGGAGGTGGAGATGAAGGAGACGCTCATCGCCAGTGAGCAGTCAGCGTCTGTGCAATAGCCACCCCTCCACCCCACCTCCACCCTCCACCCCACCCCACCCCAGTGAGCATGAACTGACAAGCCACTGCCTTAGCAGAACATTCACGGCTTAACAAGATGAACTGTGTGACTGCCTGCAACATCTCTGCAAGGTGGTTCGTTGTTGGTGGTGGGGTAGGGTTGTTTGCCACCAGTCTGTCCATCCAGATTTCCAAGAACACAGTAAGCCTATTGCACAGTAGCAGCAACCGCTGTGTCAGTGTGTGTGAGGCAGGGATTGCTGTTCAGCACGCACAACACGCCTGCACTGGTTTGTCTGGGGTTTGTTTGTTTGTTTGTTTGGTCTTACATGCCGTCGAGAAGTTGTGCATGTGTGACAAAGGGGACGTCAGCGAAAGCAGCCTTTTTTTTGTTTTCCTGGCGTGATAAGTGGGGTTGATTAAATCCGGGTCAGATCTGAATCAGATATATGAATCGGAATGAAAACGTGTCACTTGTTTCACAGGCTAGATATGTGTCCCGAACCAAAAAACACCAAAAAGATCATGTCGTATCACACACATGTACACACATACACACTGATGCATTCATCTTGTCTTTGGCTGTACAACAGACCGTGGTTCATTCATGTCTATCATTCATCTGGCAAGCGGAGCTCCGCGCATGCTCAACTCATTCTGGTTACCTGCAGGCTTGTTATTGGAGGGTTCATGCCATATGTTGCAAAGAAAAGAACATTCCCCCCTCCATGCAGCAAAACTTTGTTGTCTCGCATTTGTAAGAAAAATTAAGGTAAAGGCATCCCATAACATATGTGGTCATAGGAGAACGAGGCATCAGAAACCTCAGCTTCTCCACGGGCCAGCATAGTGAGGGCAGCACCCATCTCCTCTCCCTCGCTGCTTTACCTTCCCTGACCCTAAAGAGGGCAGGTACCCATTTACAGCTGGGTGAACTAGGGGGATTGTACTGAAGCCAAGGCGCGCAAACGGTCACCCATCCAAGTGGTAACCACGCTTTGATGCTGCTTAACATTGGCTTGGGGAAAAGCAAGCGCTCTGACCACTGAGAAGAAGAGAAAAACAGCAGCAAACATAGCTGCCAGAAAAAGTGTCCCTACTCAGAAAAAGAGAAGTGGAAAAGAGCCATAAAACCAAGTGTGTGGCTGTGGTGGGAAGGCACCCTGAACTTGGCGTCCTTGTTGCTAGTGTGCGATAGTGCTTACACATAGATAGTTACCCGTGCCTGAAGAACCGTGCATCCATCTTGGCGAAACGTGTGATTCTGGCCAAATGCTCCCGACTTGCAGTGGTGTGTTTGGGCATCGTCACTGACCACGGCCTGCAGAGCAGTGTGACGCTGATGGAACAGAAACAGAAACATCTGCGCAAAGTTATGTGATTAAAAAGGCGTCTGCAAAAATCCATTGTAGCTTTTGGGGGGGGGGGGGGGGGGGGGGGGACAACGTCGATGGTGTCTTGCTTGGTGTAGAATGTTACCACTACGGCAAAAAAGTGTTTTAAAAGTGCAATAGCTTATTGTTGTTGTTGTATGTGATAGTGTTGTGTTGTGGTTGTGAATGTTAGTAGTTAGCTGTGTGTTTGTTTGTGTAAGTGTGTTTTTGTGTTGTGTGTGTGTGTGTGTGTGCACATGCGCACTAGTTGGAAATGTGTATGCAACAGATATGTTTGTGGTAGTTGGGAATGTGAGTATAATAGATGCATTTACGACAGTTATGGATGTGCATACATGCTGTAGATGTGTTTGTGATGGTTGAACATTACATGTATGCAATAGATGTGTTCATGATAGCTATGGGTGTGTGTATGCTCTGTAGTGGCAGAAAATGTCAGAAATGTGCACTGATAGTTATGTGGTTTTTGCAGTATTGGTGCTGTGCAAATGTTCAGAAATATAGATTATATATATATATATAGCTCGGCTCATTACGTGTCCATTAGCCTTACAGCTGTAGTGTATTATATTATAAAATGTGTTCATTGCGTACGCATAGTTCATATTATGTGTTATGTCCTAGCTTCCATGTAGAGATGTTGATGTATCGCAGGCAGTGTATGCATACATGTGTATATATATATTGAAAATAATTGTATTCATGATGATGATGAACTTGGATGAATAATGTCAACCACTGCACTTGTCTCTCCACAAAATATCAACTTTACTCAGGCGCGCACAAATGCATGTACGCACATATGCACACACACAAACACGCACACAAACACGCACATGCATAATTTACGCACACAACTAGACACACATGCACGCATGCATGCACACACACACACAAACATGCAACCACACACACACGCATGCTTCCACACAAACAAGTACACACACACACGCACATTACCCACGCGCACGCATGCACACACACACACACACTTACACACACACCACACACATATACATGCGCACACACACTTACACCACACACATGCATACACGCACACTTACACCGCCCCCACACATACACACACACACACACACACACACACACACAGAGTCAAAAAGAGAGAATGGAGTGACGGACTTGCACTATGATGGCTGTCTACAGTGCTTCTCTGTTTTCTTATTGGCAAGGTAGAATGAATGTTGTATTTGGTATAATACTATGTCTCTCTCTCTTCCAACTATTCAAAATATTGATGTACGTACGTGTGTGAGTGTGTGCATTTTCTCTCTCTTCAAACTATTCAAAATATTGATGTACGTGTGTGTGTGAGTGTGTGTGTGTGTGCATGTGTGTATGTGAGTGAGTGAGTGTGTGTGTGTTATGTGTGTGTGTGTGTTTAACCTGTTATGATATTAAAACCCAAAACAACTTGGAGACTACTTATGTGATAAACCTGTGTTCAATTTCCATTTATAGTTTTCCAGCAATTTGAATTTTAAATTGAGTTCACAGTATGCATTCTTACCCCCCCCCCCCCCTCTCTCTCCCCTCTCTCTCCTCTCTCTCTCTCGCTTCTCTCTCTCTCTCTGTCTCTCTCTCCTCTCCTCACTCTCTCTCCCACTCCCTCTCTCCCTCCCTTTCTTACTCCCAACCCCTTTCTCTCTCCCACTCCCCTCTCTCTCTCTCTCCCTCTCTCTCTCCTCCCTCCCTCTCTCTCTCTCCCTTTTCTCTCCCTCTCTCTCTCCCTCACCCTTTCTCTCTCCATCTCTTTCTCCCTCCCCCCTCTCTCTCTCTCTCTACCTACCTATCTATCTATCTATCTATCTACCTATCTATCTATCTATCTATCTATCTATCTATCTATCTCTTAAAGCGTATCTCTATCTCTCTCATACACATGCTGTCAAGACATTCCAAGGTAAAAGGTTTACCAAGTTAGTCTTTGAAACAAAAAGACAAATCAGTACTTTTCAGCTCAAAACAAAAATAAACTACCATAATATTTTTTTCTCCACATGGTTCTTTCGCCATGAGGGAAAGTTTTGGGAAAAAAAACAACCAAACTGTCAACATCATTTTAAGCCCTCTGCATCATTTCATATGTCTAGGTTATGCCAAAGTCTGATGCGCTGGGCCTGACTTGTCAGGTGCTTAACAGCAGCGCAACGCATTTTCACTCACATGACAGACAACAATAGTTGCTGTCTTGAGCGTTCAATGACGAAGAAGAGAGAATAGGGCTAGGTGTGCTTGTCATTCTCATAGCTCTATGATTATGGTGGTTGTCCAACAGAGTAAGAAAATATGTATTATAGTATTACCAATACTTGATTTTGTTTGTTTTATCGTTTCTTGCTTTCCCTTTTGTTATGGAAGTGGGGAGGTGGGAGAGGGGATTTATTGTGGGGGAGGTGATGGGTTTTTTTTCTTTTTTTGGGGGGGGAGGGGTTGTTCACTGTGTGTTTTCAAGACTTAAGAATTTCCATACCTACTTTTATTACCACTGTGTTAATTAAGGGAAGCAAGGGTAAATGAAAAGGGGGGTTTGGGGGTGGGGGAGTGGAGTTTTACAAAGATTGTAAAAGCTCATCTAGGTGTAAGTGTGGGTGTGCATGTGTGTGTGTGTGTTTTATTTTTATTTATTTTTTATTTATTTATTTTATTTTATTTATCTATTTCTCTTATTTCGAGGATAATGGAATAAGCACTCATGAGCTTTTTTACAACCAGTCCCCGTGTGTATGCAGTTTTATAAATGTTGTCATCCGTTCCCACCGGCACACAATGGCCTACTCTTTTGAAAAGCAGAACAGGTTTTAACATGTGCGCAAGATGTTCTGCGTGCATTCGCACACAGGACCTCAGTTTATAGTCTCATCCGAAGATGTGTGTATGTGTTTGTGCGTGTGTCTGTGTCTGTGAGTGAGTGAGTGAGTATGCTGGATTGTTTTGTTGTTTGCTTTATAATTTTGGGTAGAAATGGAAAGCTGCAGAAGCAGGATTCAGATCTGAAGAATTTGTTGTTTGTTTACCCAAGTTGTAGAACTGTTTGTTTACCCAAGTTGTAGAACTGTATTCTGACTTTTAACTCACTGTAACCAAACTCTCCCAATCAGGGATGTACATCATACGACTGGGTTTTTTGGGGTTTAAAAATTTTTTTTTTTTTAATCCAACCATTCATGCACGCATACATTGGCTCCTTGGCCAACACTGTCTTCCAATGTTGTTCAAATTTTCTTCTAGAGGAGTTATGATTTATTATTGTTCCCTCTGTTGTTGTTGTTGTTGTGGTTTGGATTTTTTTTTATAGTCTTCTTACTTTCGTTTATTTTCTGGGTTTGTGTGTGTGTGTTTTTATGGATTTTTTTGTTTTTGGTGGTGGTGGGGGAGGGGGGTTGGTTTGTTTTATTTTGGTTGGGTTTGGGGTATTTTTGTGTTTGTCGTTTGTTTTGTTGCTGTTCTGTTTTGGGGTGGTTGGTTGGTGGGGGGGGGGGGGGGTTGGAGGGAGGGTTGTTGTTTGTTTGGGGTTTTTGTTTGTTTGTTTGTTGGTGGTGTTTTTTTGGGGGGGTCTTTCTTTCAGTTTCATGTGTCTATTTCTTGTTGTTTGGAGTTTTTTGTTGTTGTTGTTGTTTTGACTATTTTGGGGGGGGGGGGGGGGGGGGGTATTATTTTTAAATAGAAAACAGTACTCTGGGGACGGGATAGCTCAGTGGTCGGAGCACTCGCTTTCCCCCAGCCAAGTTAAGCAGCGTCGAGCGTGGTTACCAGTTGGATGGGTGACCGTTTGCGCACCTTGGCTTCAGTACAGTTCCCCCAGTTCACCCAGCTGTAAATGGGTACCTGCCCTCTTTAGGGTCAGGGAAGGTAAAGCAGCGAGGGAGAGGAGATGGGCGCCGCCCTCAATATGCTGGCCCTAGAGAAGTGAGGTCTCTGACGCCTTGCTCCCCTACGACCTTATAGGTTATGGGACTCCTTTACCTCCTTTACCTTACTCTGGTTGTACCCAGCATTCATCTCCGTGCCCTCCACCCTCCCTTCACCCACCCTTATTTATTACCTCCCCTCTCTCTGCCCTCTGGTCTGCATTCATTGTTTCCCTGTCAGTACTTTCTTTTTTTTCCCTGTGATTTTGTCATGTGGTGGACAGGCTGACTGTTTCTGTTTCTGTTGATATATTCCAAACTCAGTTGTGGACAGGAGAATTCTGATTTTTTGGGGGTTCTTTTTTCTAGTCACTCGTTTCTTTTTGTTGTGTTTGCTTAGTGCTGTTCTGGCGGATCTTTGCTTGAAAACAGAACGTGTAAATTGTTCAGAGGTATAGAGATGTCTGTATGTGCAAGTGAAAGAGAAGGAGTGTGTGAGTGCGTGTGTGTATGTGTGTGGGTATGTACATATGAATTTGTTAACTGTGTTAATTGTTATTGGTTGTATATGTAGGGGTGTGTTGAATGCAAGTGCTTTTATTTGTTTTTGATAGATATAGCACTATATAAATTCCATTTATTATTAATATTATTATTATTATGTGTTTGTCTGTATGCATGCTCAATATAGGCTGTCAATAATGAGTTGGGAAGGTTTGTTTTTACTTTTTTAACGATATTTTTTTTATCTGTTTGTTTGGGATTATTGCGGAGCACACTTGTATTATGTTGAAAATACATAATATGCATTAGTATGCACAGGTGCCCTTGCAGGATGCTTGTCGTGTATTTTGTATGTGTACATCATTATTTGCATATATATGTGTATGCATGAGCTCTGAAAGCATTGATAAGAGAAGGGGGAAGAAAATGGAAGAGACAGAGACACAGAGAGAGAGGGGGAGAGAGAGAGAAAAGAGAAGGAGGAAGAAAGTGGAAGAGAGACAGAGACACAGAGAGAGAGGGGAGAGAGAGAGAGAGAAAAGAGAAGGAGGAAGAAAGTGGAAGAGAGACAGACAGAGAGAGAGGGGGAGAGAGAGAGAAAAGAGAAGGAGGAAGAAAGTGGAAGAGAGACAGACAGAGAGAGAGAGGGGAGAGAGAGAGAAAAGAGAAGGAGGAAGAAAGTGGAAGAGAGACAGAGACAGAGAGAGAGAGGGGGAGAGAGAGAGAGAAAAGAGAAGGAGGAAGAAAGTGGAAGAGAGACAGACAGAGAGAGAGTGTGCATGCATGCTTTGTGTGTGTGATTGGGTGTCATCCTAGTGTTTGCTTAGAGAAGTAAATCTCATCATTTACACTTTTACTCATTTTTTTGACAAGTTGATTTGAAGATTGTGTGTATGTGAGTGAGTGAGCATGTGTGTGAGTGAGTGTGTGTGTGTGTGGGTTAGGTTTTTTGTTGTTGTTTGTTTATTCTTTTATTTTGAGGTAATGGAATAGCACGCATGTGGGTTTTTTTATATCCAGTTCCCGTGTGTATGCAAATTTTGTAAATTTTGTCATCTGTTTGTGTGTGTGCGTGCATGCATGCATGCATGTGTGTGTGCATGCATGGGTGTGTGTTGTGTGTGTGTGCGCACATGCGAATCAATGAATACACATTTCCCTCTGAAAAAAGAGATGTAGACTAGACAACATGTACAGTATGTACGGTTCTTCTTCACTCACTCGTTACACATCTGTGGTGAATATTTGCATTATGCTATGTTATGCTGGTGCGATGTTTGATTGATGGATACACAAACTGGCTTTCTGCGTCAATGTGAACAGTGGTTTTAATGCTTGTGATTTATGCGGGGACCAATACATCAACTCAGTGCAATTTTGTTGTTTGTTTTGTTTTAATGTTGCAAACTTGTGTGATGATGCCTTTTTGCTTGCAACAAATTGTTTTTGTACTACCATTTTGTGTGTGGTTTTTTTTTTTTTTGCTTGTGGTGTGAAAGCCATTCTTGGGCAAAGTTGGATTTGTTGTAAGGGGAGAAAGCAGACTTGAAGTTTTTGATTTTTCGGTTTGTTTGGGTTTGGTTTTTTAAATTGTGGAACAGCATATCTCTATCAATGACAACTTATGGCTTGGTACTAATTGGTGTGATGAGGTATGTGGCATAGAGACAGATTTTATCAAGGAGGACAACTTGAATGATCTTCAAATTTTTGTTTGCAGGGAGGGGGAGGAGAGGAGGGAAGGGCCCTTGTATAACACGTTTTAAACTTTTGAATGTGTCTCCCCCCCCCCCCCCCCCCCCCCCCCCCCCCCTTCCCCCTCCCAGCTTTTTTTCCATCCACCCACCTTCCAACCCCCCCCCCCCCCCCCCATTTCCCGCCCACTGCCCCCTCTCTGGCTCACATATGAAGGACAAACAACAAACAGTAAGCACAAGAATTAACAACAAACCTACCTCCTCTACCGAAGGGCCAGCTGCCTTTTTCCCTCTAGCTTTCTTTGGGGGGAGGAGAAGTTGCCAGTTCTGAGGAAGAGAGATTGTCAGGTTTGTGTGCAGGTGTATGCGTTGCATGCATAAGTATGTGTAGGTGGGCTGAAAGACATGGTCATTGCACACACATGCATGCGCGCACACACACACACACTGTCAAGCTTGCGTGTTAGCACAGGCACTCACGCACACACACTCATAAACATCCACGTGCACACATACATGCACACATACACACACACATGCACACTTATTCAAAACAAATTCTTGCAGAAACAAACTGAGCATAAAGTAGTAACTAATTCAATGTGATATCACAACCAAATACAAATACTGTGGTTTATCAAGAACCTTAGATTTTTTTATCAGTACTATTATTATTATTACTATTATTATTATTACTATCATTATTATCATCATCATCATTATTTTTTTATTATTATTATTATTATTACTGTATAAACTTTGCGTTGTACTGTGACTTCATTTCTATGTGCATAAATAAAACATGTGAAATCAGATTACTGTCAAACTATAGTCTGAATGCATTAGTCAACAAGATTTCACAACAAGTCTTATAGCAAATTGTATTTTGTTGTTCAAAACTAATAAGGAAGCAAAATGCTCATTCAATGAAGTATACAAACTAAAAAAAGATATAATTATCTAAAGAACAAAGATAAAAAGACTAACATACTTATCCATGCATGCACTTGCGCACCACACACACACACACACACACAACATGCTCTAACAGCACCAACACGCATACTTTGGGCGCGCACAACACACACACACACATACACACACACACACATCTTACAGCACCAACACACACACACATGGATGGTGTGCACACACACTTACAACACACACACACACACACACTCTTACAGCACCAACACACACACACATGGATGCCGTGCACCACACACACACACACTCTCTTACATCACCAACACACGCACACACACACCAACACACACACACACACTTTTTTCCTTCAAAGTGATCATTTGACTTTAAGAAAGTGACCCTGTCTTTATTATGTTCTCTGCTAAAAGTATGGCTTACATTTTTAGTCAATAGACTGCTTTTAGGTATATTTCATCTCTTTTGACACCAAGATTGTACCATAGAAGCTTGGAAGCCCATATATCCCACCACTCTCTATGAGATTGTGGACAGAAGTACTTAAATTCAACAGGTTTGTGTAGTCACTTCTTCCTCTGATCAATTTAATGTCCATTCACTACAAGATGGTATATTTATACAAAAAACACTCCCGAAGTCGGGATGTGGCTACCTTCATGGTGGGCAAAAACCATGGCGTACGCAAAAACTTCACTTTTGGTGAACTGCAGAGCTGTAGCTGAGCAACAAGGAAAAAGATACCAAAAATAAATAAATAAATACTTAAATAGATAAATAAATAAGTGAAAATAAAAACGCAGAGATTTTTGTCTTTTGCAAGGGGGGGGGGGGGGGGGGGGGGGGGGGGGGGGGTTATGTGATAGGGTTAAAACAGAGATTTTCAATAGTGTAGTTTCTGATTTGTCTTTTTTAGTCTTATAGCTCCTAGCGGAGCATAGGGCCTCACAGCGTCCCCACTTCCTGTCTTGGCAAGGGTCTGCCCTTCCATGTCAGGTGGAGTCTCGCAGCACTATGCAGGCTCTCCTCAGGGTGTTTGGGGGCCTCTCTTCTTTTCCCCTGCGGGTTCCACTCGAGCGTTGTCTGGTGATGTTGAAGGTCCTTCGTAGGGTGTGGCCGACCCAACGCCACTTTCGCCGCTTATTGGACTTCCATAGGTGTTGGTTCGCCCTCATCCCACAGGTCGGTACTTGGCACTCTGTCGAACCCATCTGAGATGAAGATCTGCCGGAGACATCCGTTGATGAAGGTCTGGATCTTGGAGGGCGGTGTTGATGACCCGCCAAGTTTTCCCTTGACCCGTAGAGAAGCACAGACTTCCCGTTGGAGTTGAAGATTCCTGAGCTTGGTGGTTGTGGAGATCGCATTTGTTCTCCATACGGGTTTTTAAGATGGCAAATGCTTGGCGGCTTTCTTCATTTTGCCTTGATGTTTCGTCTGTGCCTCCTGTCAGGCTGATCTTACTGCCCAGGTACACAAATTCACTGACATCCTCTACTGCTTTCCCAGAGATGGTGACAGGAGCCTCTTGCTGGTTGTTGGTACGCAGTAGCTTGGTCTTCTCTTGACTGATCCTGAGGCCAACACGTCTAGCTGTGGTATCTAGGGCAGTGACTTGTAATTTGATATATTTTGTTTCGAAAAACAGATTTTCCAAATGAATTCTTTTTATTAAAAAAAAAAGCTAAGGCTAAGGCACACAAAGTGTTTGCAAGTATTATATTCTTAAGTATACACTCACACACAAAACCTTCTTATTATAGCTTTTATGTTTAAAAAAAAAATCGGATTGCTCTGGTTTTGTTTTTCTTTCCGTCGTTGTTTTCGTTGTTGTTCTCGTTGTTGTTGTTTTTTGACACTATGTTGGAAGAGAAAAGTTCATGACAAAATACAGACTTGATGGGGTGTGTACTTGTTTTGAGGTGTCATAGTACAAGGGAGAGTATTATGTTTGGATTCTCATTTTTGGGTTTTTACTTCCCTTTGAGGTATTATACTTCTATGACACTGGTGTTTTGTTGAGTTCTTTTGGTTTGTGATGTTTGCATGTGCGCACACAATCATAGCAAATGCACACAAAGGCGCGCGCACGCACAACGCATGCACCACACACACACACACACAACACACACACACACACACACACACACATACGGGATAGCCTAGTGGTTAGAACATTCTGCTCGCAATCTGACGACCCGGGTTCGATTCCCGTTCAAGGGGGGATATTTGCCCCTGGAGTTAACATCAGTGCAGACTCCACTCTCCCCAAAAGTCCTTCGAATGAGACTAGAAACCGAGGCCCCGTGTGCGAACGCACGCAGAACATCTTGCGCACACGTTAAATCCTGTTCCTCTTTTCGAAAGAGTAGGCCATTGTGTGCCAGTGGGAACGGATGACAACATTAACAAAACTGCATGCATACGGGGACTGGATATAAAAAAGCACATGAGTGCTCATTCCATTTTTCTTGAAATAAAGACCCTACTTTCAACAGTAAGGATGACTACCACTACTACCTCCTGCCCAGAGAAGACCAAGTGACCATTGTGAGGCTGAGGACTGGACACTGCAGACTCGGACATCACATGTTGACCAAGTTCCACATTGGTGATTCTGAGGCGTGCCCCTGTGGCACTTCTCCCATGACAGTGGAACACTTCCTCCTCCAGACCTATCCATCCAACACACCAAAACCTGAGGACAGGCCGATATCTGGCCTACACTACTGACCTGCCGATGAGGGACAAACACTTCGGACCCCTGGAGGGCTTTCAGCGAACGGCAGCATTTGCCAGGGCCTCAGGAGTTGCTGTCCCAGCGTTTGGAGAAGAAATAAAGAACAAGATTCAATATTTAATTCCTTTCACCCCTTTTGGGGTATAGAGGATTACAAACAAATTGAATAGGAGAATAAACCTAACAGCAATATACCCAAAAATAGTATGAATACTAACAGTAACTGAAAAGCAAGAGCTCATCGCATAATGATAAGCAAACAGTATTAATGACTCGATACTATTTTTAAGTATACACATTTCTTTAAAAGACATAATCTACACATATGAAACACAATACACACACACACACACACACACACACACACACATCTAATAATCGCTTTGTAGAAATTGTAGTTGATTCCTGCCTCCTACGCTTGCTAAAATGGCGGCAGTGTCACCAGAATTCTAGACATTGCTAGTCACAAAGCATCAGCCTTAGATCTGTCGTTTATATCTCCTGCATTAGCTCCAGAGTGTGAGTGGTCAACGTATAAGGAAACCCTTGGAACTGATCACCTGCCTATTATCACAACTTTTGGTGGAACAACAACTTTCTGTGACACTCAGAAAGACAAAATCCCCAAATTTAACTGTAAAAAAGCTGATTGAAAAAAGTTTGAAGGCATCCTTGCAGTTTAAAACAGTGACGGCTTTGACACTGATAACATTGACCACTTCTATTCCACTTTTACTGAGACCATCCTTCATGCTGCCACTCTATCTATCCCCAAAATTAATACGTCAAAAACAAATAAACATCGGGGAAATATCTGGTGGACACCAGTTTGTGAGGAAGCAGTAAAAAATAAACGCTTAATGACTGTATAAAATTTATCTAAAAGATAAAACATCAGAAAATGATGTAAAACAGAAACAAGCACAAAAAACCCACTGTAATCTTGTTGTAGGTCAGGCTAAGAGACAAATATTGGACTTCTTTTTGTACCACCGAAATTTCAAATCATAACGATCTGAGAAAATTTTTGGAAAATGTCACGAAATGAAAAAAAGAGTCCGGTTTGCCAACCTGTCCAGTAAAACGGGAGAACAAAGAATTTCCATCAAAGGTGAAAAGAAAATTAATTTTTTAAAAGGAGGGAGGGGGTGGGAGGCTTTAGAGACATGTTTTTCAGAATCAATGTGTCTTGAAGGCTTTTAGTGGATCGGTGGTCTAGAGGTAACGCGCCTGCCTAGAAAGCGAAAAGTCCCGGTCGGAAGTGTGCGGTGGTTTGATCCCCGTTTGGACCCGAAACTTTTCCCCCATCCATTAGACCATGAGTGGTGGTCTGGGCGCTAGTTTTTCGAATGAGACGATAAGCCGAGGTCCTCTTTGTTACATAAAATTATTTAGCGCACGTAAAAGAACCCACGGCAGCAAGAGAGTTGTCCGTGGCAAATTTCTGTAGAAAAAAAAGCCACTCTGATAGGAAAACAGTAAATTATTACAGTTGCAGACAGGGTAAAAAAATTTTTAAAAGTGGGTGGCGCTGCTCTTGTGGCGACAAGCTCTGCCCGAGGAGCAGCCCAAATTTCACGCAGAGAAATCTGCCGTAACTTAAAAGAGTGGTTTGAAACTATGACATGAACTGAAAATGACTGAAACACAGGAACTATTTATTTTATTTATTTATTTATTTATTTATTCTTTTATATCGAGGATAATGGAATAAGCACTTATGTGCTTTTTTTTACACCCAGTCCCCGTGTGTTTGCGGTTTTGTAAATTATGTCATCTGTTCACGTGTGCGCAAGATGTTCTGCGTGCGTTCGCACACGGGGCCTCGGTTTATAGTCTCATCGGAAAGACTTTTGGGGAGATTGGAGTCTGCACTGATGTTAACTCCAGGGGAAAATATCCCCCTTGAACGGGAATGGAACCCGGGTCGTCAGATTGCGAGCGCAATGTTCTAACCACTAGGCTATCCCGTCCCCCAGAACTACAGAACAGAAGAGGAAAGGACAGGAAAGTAGACAGACCCAGTCTCTGACAACAGTACCTGCGTTATAGCTCCACTTTTACTGGATGAAGTTAGAGATACGTTACTCTCTCTCTCTCTCTCTCTCTCTCTCTCTCTCTCTCTCTTTAGAAAACATCTGTCGGATCAGATGCTGTTTCTAACGACATGCTGAAACCATTTACCGGTAAACTTCTTTTTTTCCCCTTCAATTTCACAAACTCTTCAATAAATGTGGGATTGAGGGAGGTGTGCCAGTCAAGTCCATTATTATTCCAGTTCATCAACAAGGAAAGCCCCAAAACAGGCAAAACTAGCTTACAGACCAACTGCTTTGATCTCTCACACTGGCAAGCTAATGGAAAGAATTATTCTTAAAAGGCTGATACATTTCTGCCATAATAATGAAATAATCGCAGCCAATTAAGCAGGTCTTCATAAAAAAAAGATGTGCTATAGATAAGCTTGGTTAAGCTATCAACGCATAGACCCCCTCCTTCTTGTCTATTTTCTGCCTTCTTGGCCCATTCTCCTGCCCTTTTTTTTCTCCCCCAGAAGGACTTAAAAGATAACAGTTATCTCTCTTGCCGAAGTTGGATACCACAGGCTTAACTTGTCAGGCGCTTAATTAAGGGCAAGTGCGAAGGTATTGTCGCTCTCATGTGACAGGCAACAATAGTTGCTGTCTGAGCGTTCGACGAAGAAGAAAATGAAGGAAAGAGTTTGCTGCTTTGTGTGTGCTGTTTGTTAGGCGTGTTTACTGACCTGACCCACATTGTGTCTCGAAATGAATTATCGATGTTTCCCATGCATATAATACAATACAAGACAATACGATACAATACAATGCAATGCGATACAATACAATGCAATGCGATACAATACGATGCAATACAATGCAATGCGATACAATACGATGCAATGCAATACAATACAATGCAATGCGATACAATACGATACAATACAATACAAATACTTTGTTATCTCACAAACGGAGAACATCTGCATTAAGTAATAATTATACAAAAGAAAGATACTATTACTGTCTGTAAACTATCTCAATGTCTTTAACTACCTGTTTTTAAAGATGTATTAATTAACTTACAGAAGCCATTTTTGAGTGATTGGGTTGGGTTTTTTTAAATTGTTGTTGTTTTTTCTTTTAATAACTGTTACAAATCATTAGAATACCGAAAACAAATTTAAAAAACAAAGCAAGAGAGAACGTTTGCAGGGCCCAATCTATTCATCAAATTGATCATCTTTGCTTCTGTTTAAACAACACACACATAGTCTTGTGACTGTATTGATAACCACACAGGAAATAAAGCCCCCCCCCCCCCCCCCCCCCCCCCCCCCATACGCAGAAAAATAAGTATACAGCTTAAAACTAACAAGTTTAGATTCTAACATTCTACCATAGATTCAAAACACACACACACACACACACACAGGCACACACACACGCACACGCACTCTCTCTCTCTCTCTCTCTCTCTTTTCTCCTCTCGCACACACACACACACACACACACACACACATACACACACTCCTCACCATCACCACCACCACCACACCCCCACCTCCCCTCCACTCATGGAAATACTAACTTGGAAAGCTAACTTGGCCCAAACCGATCAAGTTACCATTATGATTATAATGATATGTATACAAAGACTGACCCTGATCCCAGACCTCCAGATGACTTGGGGGTGGGGGGGGGGGGGGTAGGGGGGAGAAGGGTTGTCAAACATAGACATGTCAAACACAGAAGGGGTCAGTCAGAGTTGAACCAACCCCCATTGAGCTGCGAGATATGTACAGGTAAAGGTGGTCCCATAATCTCCGTGCTGGTTAAAAGGTAAGGTAAAGGTGTCCCCTAACCTGTAAGGTCGTAGGAGAGCGAGGCGTCAGAGACCTCAACTTCTCTAGGGGCCAGCATAGTGAGGGCGGCGCCCATCTCCTCTCTCTCTCCCTCGCTGCTTTTACCTCCCCTGACCCTTAAAGAGGGCAGGTACCCATTTTAAAGGTGGGTGAACTGAGGGACTGTACTGAAGCCAAGGCGCGCAAACAGTCACCCAGCCAAGTGGTAACCACGCTCGATGCTGCTTAACCTTAGCTTGTGGGGGGAGAGCGAGTGCTCCGACCACAGAGGCTATAACTGAGCGAGGTATGTACAAAGCCCATACGTGATCAAACACTGATATATTTGTTGGTTCCAGGGCTAGAGCGCCGAGGTTTACCAATGGTGAGATTTTCCGTATGCCACTGTTCTTGTCCACCAGTCCTTCGGATGAGACTATAAACCGAGGCCCCGTGTGCGAACGCACGCAGAACATCTTGGGCACACGTTAAATCCTATTCCGCTTTTCGTAAGAGTAGGCCATTGCGTGCCGGTGGTGGGAACAGATGACAGAATTTACAAAACCGCATACACACGGGGACTGGATGTAAAAAAGCACATGAGTGCTTATTCCATTATCCTCGATATAAAAGAATAAAATAAATGAAGGTAGCTGCATTCCGACTTGGAGGATTTATGCTGGGTAGTCAAGTCAAGTCAAGTCAAGTCAAGTCAAGTCAAAAACGCTTTTATCATCTCATGAAGGGCAATTACAATACTGACAGGCACATTTGATATATAATCATAATGTCAAAAAGACACAAGAAAGCTACATTTCCTAGTGGTTTAAACATTCCAAGATAGCCTAGCTTCAAATAAAAATGTCACGAACACACACACACACACACACACACACACACACACACACACACACACACACACACACATACGTTCATGTTTCCCTACTACACCGACCCCTGACACGAATGATAATAATAATAATAATAATAATAATAATAATAATAATAATAATATTAATAATAATAATAATAATAATAAATGGAACTTATATAGCGCTATATCTTGCAAAGACAAATCAAAGCGCATGCATTCAACCTAATCTTACACAGTCATGCAATCAATGATAAATAATCAAAAGTTTAAACAAACAGATATTTACCAACATGGTGCAATGCAGACAAAATCTATGAAATAAAGTTTCGATAGTCTGACGGGATAGAATGACGGGATCTTTAACGTGTATATTTGGATCTTCTGCATGTGTAATTATTATACAGGAAGGAAATGAAGGCACTGGCAGGTCTGAGGTTAACGTTGACCTGGGACATGGCAACAATACCTAGCCCTGATTAACTAACTAACTAGGGATCGAACTGTCCTGACACTACTACAGCTGCCT
>CM054161.1:49204379-49214379 GCA_028751875.1 Rapana venosa
TTCAAGGGGGATATTTTCCCCTGGCGTTAACATCAGTGCAGACTTCACTCTCCCCAAAGTCCTTCGGGTGAGACTATAAACCGAGGCCCCGTGTGCCAACGCACGCAGAACATCTTGCGCACATGTTAAACTTGTTCCGCTTTTCGTAAGAGTAGGCCATTGTGTGCCGGTGGGAACAGGTGACAGAATTTACAAAACTGCATACACACGGGGACTAGATGTAAAAAAGCACATAAGTGCTTATTCCTTTATGCTCGATATAAAAGAATAAAGTAAAATAAAATGAATAAAATAAACATGTGTGCAAGCTGTTCTACATACGCTGGCAAACGGGTCCTCGGTCTACGTCATGTCTCACCAGAAGAACTTTCAGGAGAATGGAATTGGGACTGATGTGAACTCCTGAGGGGAAAGAAAATCCTGGAACAAGCTGCCTCGGTGGTGGCTCGAACCCGGGCCGTCAGATTCACAAGCTTATGTCTCTAACCATGGTGCACCATGGTACAACCGTGACATCCTGGTCACAAAACGCAAACGCCGGCAACTAGAGCGGCAATGGCGAAAAACAAAAACCGAAATAAACAAACAGCTTCTTCGTAAACAAATCAACAAAGTTAAAACCTTAATTCGTTCAGCAAAAACAAAGTATTACTCTTCTCAAGTTCTTGATGCCACGTCAATGACATTTCTCTTTTCCCTCACATCCACGTTTCTTGGATCTGCGAAGGCACGTCCTCTGCCTTCTATTCACAACCACTCTGAACTTCCTTCTATATTTTCTGCATTCTTCTCTGACAAAGTCCGCAACATTCGCTCCAGTTTGGATCAGACTCCTTTCCAGCCTGCAACTTCTGATCCCCAATTCTCTGGCACTCCTCTCCTTTCCTTTCATCCCGCAAGCGAGAAAGAAATCGAACTAATTCTGAAAGGAATGACTATCAAATCATGTGATCTTGATCCCATACCTGCTTCTCTTTTTGCACAGTGCCTGCCACAACTTATTCCCACTATTACGAATATAGTAAACTTATCTCTTGTCTCTGGAAATGTTCCTTCAGCTCTAAAAACTGCTATAGTCACACCTCTACTCAAAAAGCATGACCATGACCCCAATATTCTGAAGAACTATAGACCTGTTTCCAACCTACCGTTTATCTCTAAAGTCCTTGAAAAAGTAATTCTAAAACAGCTCAACAACCACAACCACCTTCTCTCCAACAGTCTCCTTCCTTCGTTTCAGTCTGCCTATCGCGTCAACCACAGCACTGAAACTACCCTTGCCCACACCTTAAACACACTTCTACTCGCTTCTGACTCAGGGAAAATCTCTCTTCTTAGTCTACTCGAATTATCTGCAGCCTTTGACACTATTGACCACTCTATTCTTCTCTCCCGTCTTCAAAAAAACATTTGGTGTTACTGGTACAGCCCTTACCTGGTTTAGTTCATACCTTACTGACCGATTCCAGACAGTCACAGTAAACAAGATTCAGTCAGTACCTGCAAGATTGAAATGTGGAGTTCCACAGGGATCTGTTCTGGGCCCTGTTCTTTTCACCCTCTACACTGCTCCACTGTTACATGTAATTAATCGCCATCAGATCAACCACCATTTTTATGCAGATGACTCTCAGATTCTAAGCAGCGACACTCCTGAAAATCTGCCTTCTCTCTTTACAAATATGGCCCACTGCTTTCAAGATATCCAAAATTGGATGATACAGAACAAATTACAGGTAAATGCAGATAAAACGGAAACCATGCTTGTAGGGACCAAACACAAACTCTCTTCCATCACAACAGCTTCAATACAACTTGGCAATGCATCAGTCCCTTTATCCACTGCTGTGAAGTATCTAGGGGTCATTATTGACAACACACTCGCTATGCAAATATTCATCACCCAGACCTGCCAGTCCTGCTACTCTCAATTACGGCGTATTAGTGCAATTCGAAAGTACCTGACCACAGATGCAACATCCAAACTTGTTGCGTCTCTCATTCTCTGCCAGCATCATCAATCCAATCCCTTCAACGTATCCAAAACTCTGCAGCTCGTCTAATCCTCAGAAAGAAAAAATCTGAGCATAATACCCCTCTCTTGCAATCTCTCCACTGGCTGCCTGTGCCACAGAGAGTAAACTATAAGATCAGTACCCTCTGTTACAAATGCCTCCACAAAACTGCACCCGCCTACCTCTGTGAATGTCTTCACTTGTACACTCCTCGTTCTCTCCTCTCTGCTGCAGATACCTTGTCCTTACGAATACCTAGATTCAACCAATCCACCATCGGCCGTCGCTCTTTCTCAATTTCTGGTCCATTGATGTGGAATGATTTCCCCTCTCTCTCTCTCTCTCTCTCTCTCTCTCTCTCTCTCTCTCTCTCTCTCTCTCTCCGCCAAAAGCCTTCTTATGACACTTTTAAATCCAGTCTCAAGACATATTTATTTCAAACCTAAGATTTTCCTCTCCTTCCTCATCTCATAGTTTTTCCTTGCCTTCAACAGCCAAGATTCTATTTCCCTGCCAGGGTGTGTGACCTCTGTGTATGTGTGTGTGTGTGTGTGTGTGTGTGTATGTGTGTGTGTGTGTGTGTGTGTGTGTGTGTGTGTGTGTGTGTGTGTGTGTATGTGTGTGTGCACATTTGGACTTGATGGAACTATTACTTGTCACTGGTTGTATGACTGTGTAAGAATGAGTTGAGTGCAAGCGCTTTGATTTGTCTCTGCAAGATATAGCGCTATATAAATTCCATTTATTATTATTATTCTAACCACTAAGCCATGCCGGCCCCCTGCTTTAAATATCTACATGCGTTTGTGAGCGTGCGGGCGTGCACTGACGCGTTGGTGTACATGCAAGGACCGGTTTGTAAGGGGTCAGCGAGTTATGTGTTATATAATGATGCAGTAGTAATGCACCGGTGGACGGCTTATTCACGTGTGCTCTGTTGTACACAGAGTCGGTACAGCAAAGGGTGCCACCCTGAATTAATCCCTTACTTAATGCGTGGCCAAATAGAACGAGAAAGAGAGCAGACTTGCCCTGTGTTTCCTTCTTTTGATTAAAGCGTAGTGTGGTGTGGTGTAGTGTAGTGTGGTGTAGTGTGAGTGTGGTGTAGTGTGGTGGTCGTGATGGTGTGGTGTAGTGTGGTGTGGTGTTGTGTAGTGTGGTGTAGTGTGGTGTGGTGTGTTGTGTGTGTGTGTGTGTGTGTTTGTGTGTGTTGGTGTGGTTGTGTGTGGTGTTGTGGTGTAGTGTGTTGTGTGGTGTAGTGTGGGTGTGGTGTAGTGTGGGTTTAGTGTGTGGTGTTAGTTGTGTGGTGTGTGTAGTGTGTGTGGTGTGATGTGGTGTGTTTGGTGGTGTGGTTGTGTGTGTGTGTGTGGTGGTGGTGTGGTGTGGTTGGTGTGGTGTGGAGTGGTTGTGTAATGTGGTTTTGGTGTGGTGTAGTGTGTGTGTAGTGTGGTGTAGTGGTGTGTGGTGTGTTGGTTGTGGTTGTGGTGGTGTGTGTGGTGTGGTAGTGGTGTGGTGTAGTGTGTGTGTGTGGTGTATGTGTGGTGGTGTGTGTTGTAGTGTGTGTAGTGTGGTGTAGTGTGGTGTAGTGTGGTGTGGTGTGGTGTGTTGTGAGTGTTGTAGCGTGTGGGTGTGGTGTGGTGTGTTGTAGTGTAATAAAGGTGTGTGTGTGTGTGGTTGTGGTGTTGTGGTTTGGTTGTGGTGTGGTGTGTGTGTAGTGTAGTGTGTGTGTATGTGTGGTGGGTGTGGTGTAGTGTAGTGTGTGTAGTGTAGTGCGGTGTAGTGTAGTGTAGTTGTAGTGGATGTGTGTGTGTGTGTTGTGTTTGTGTTTGGTGTGTGTGTGTGGTGTGGTGTAGTGTAGCGTGTATGTGTGTGTGTTTGGTGTTGTGTGTGTAGTGTAGTGTAGTGTTAGTGTGTGGTGTATTGTGTGGTGTGTTTATTGTATTGTATTGTATGAGGTGTGGTTGTGTTGTATTGGATTGGATTGTGTTGTATTGTATTGTGTGTGTATGAGGTGTGTTGTGTTGTATTGAATTGGATTGTGTTGTATTGTATTGTATTGTATGAGGTGTGTTGTGTTGTCTTGGATTGGATTGTGTTGTATTGTATTGGTATTGTATGATGGTGTGTTGTGTTGTATTTGGATTGGATTGTGTTGTATTGTATTGTATTGTATTGTATTGTATGAGGTGTGTTGTGTTGTATTGGATTGGATTGTGTATGTATTGTATTGTTATGGTAGTGTTGTGTTGTGTTGTCTTGGATTGGATTGTGTTGTATTGTATTGTATTGTATGAGGTGTGTTGTGTTGGATTGGATTGGATTGTGTTGTATTGTATTGTATTGTATGAGGTGTGGTGTGTTGTATTGGATTGGATTGTGTTGTATTGTATGTATAAGGTGGTTTGTTGTTGTGTTGTATTGGATGGATTGTTTTGGGTATTGTATTGTTAGTGAGTGTGTTGTGTTTGTTTGGGATTGGTTGTGTTGTGTTTTGTTTGTATTGTTGAGGGTGTGGTGCGTTGTATTGGATTGGATTGTGTTGTATTGTATTGTATTGTATGAGGTGTGTTGTGTTGTGTTGTATTGGATTGGATTGTGTTGTATACCCCTTAAAGTCACGGCAGATTTCTGTGCCTGAAATTGGGGCTGCTCTTCACGGGGAGAGTGCATGCACCCATAGTTTTTTTCCAGTCTGCAAGTGTATCTGTTGCCCTATCAGAGTGGCTTTTTTCTACAGAAATTTGTCAGTGACAGCTGTCTTCTTGCCGTGGGTTCTTTCACGTGTGCAAGATACATGTTGCACGCGCGACCTCGGTTTATCGTCTCATCTGGAAGACTAGCACCCAGACCAGTACTCAAGGTCTGATGGATGGGGGAAACCTTTAGGGGACAGACGGGGATCGAACCACCACACACTTTGAACCTGGAGTTTTTGCTTTCTAGGCAGGTGCGTTACCTCTAAACCACCGATCCATATATGCCAAGGTGTACATAGCCAGGTGTATATAATGCCAAGGTTTTGCGTGCCAATGTATACATGCCGAGGTGTATATGCCATGCTGTACATGCCAAGGTGTATATGCTAAGGAGTACATACCAAGGTGTTTATGCCACAGTGTACATGCACCAGTGTACATACTAAGGTGTACATACTAAGGTGTCTATGTCAAGGTGTACATCCCAAGGTGTACAAACCAAGGTGTATATGCCAAGGTTTATATGCCGAGGTATAAATACCAACGTGTATATGCCAAGATGTGTATACTAAGATGTACATACCAAGGTGTATATACCAAGGTGTACATGCCAAGGTGTACATGCCAAGGTGTACATGCCAAGGTGTATATATTAAGGCACATATGCCATGGTGTATATGTTAAGGTGTATATGCCAAGGTGTACATACCAAGGTGTATATGCCAAAGTGTACATACCAAGGTGTATAATACCAAGGTATATATGCCAAGGTGTATAATGCCAAGGTGTATAATGCCAAGGCGTATATTGCCAAGGTGTATAAAGCCAAGGGTTATATTATGTAAGGCGTATATGCCAAGCTATATATGCCAAAGGTGTTTTGCCACGGTGTAAAAACAAAGGTGTATATGCCACGGGGGTTATATGGGAAGGTCTGATCAAAGCTTGTGAGAAGCTATATTTTATTTTCTTTTTCTGTGTCCATTTTTGTTATATATTTTTTTGTTATATATACATATATATAGAGAGATATTATTATATATTATATATATAATACATATAGGCGCGCGCGCCGCACCCCACCACCCACACACACACACACACACACACACACATAACAACATACACACGCGCACACACACACACACACACACACACACACACACACACACACGCACGCACGCACACACCCACACACACACACACACCACACACACACACACACACACACACACACACAAACACACACACACTACAGGGTTCAGTCACTACCCGGGTGCAAGGCAACTTTGTGTGCACAACTAAACATGTCCGTGGGGATAGACACTGTGGAGTGTGGAAGAAGCAGTCTGCTTACACTTGGTGTCGTCAGCGGGCCTATACAATACGACACAGTACAAGACTGTACAGCACAACACAGTACACTACGATAAACTATACTACAATACAGTACAACACAAATACAACAACAACAACAACAACAACAATATAATAATAATAATAATAATAATAATAATAATAATAATAATAATAATAATAATAATAATAATAATAATAATAATAATAATAATGATGATGATGATGATGATGATGATGATGATGATGATGATGATGATGATGTTTATAATAATAATAATAATAATAATAGTAATAGTAATATAATAATAATAATAATATACGGAATTTATATAGCGCTGAATCTTGTTAACAAATCGAAGCGCTTGCACTCAAATGATCAATACAATACAATACAGTACAATACAATAAAATACACCACAATAAAATAAAATACACAACAATACAGTACAATATAGTAAAATACACTACAATACAGTACAATATTATAAAATACACTACAATACAGTGCAATACAATAAAATACACAACAATACAGTACAACACAATACAATACACTTAAAATACAGTAAATGCAATGCAATACACTACAATACAGTAAAATACAATAAAATACATTACAATACAGTACAATACAATAAAATACACTACAACACAGTACACTACAAAAAAGTACAATACAATAAAATACACTACAACACACTACTATACAATAAAATACACTACAATACAGTACAATGCAGTCCAGTACAATTCAGTACAGTACAATACAATACAATACAGTCCATTACGATACAATACAATACAATACGGTAAAGATAAAGGTGTTTCCATAACCTACGTGGTCGTAGGGGAGCGAGACATCAGAGACCTCAACTTCTCTAGGAGCCAGCATATTGAGGGCGGCTCCCATCTCCTCTGCCTCGCTGCTTAACCTTCCCTGATCCTAATGAAGCACGTACCCATTGACAGCTGGGTGAACTGGGGGACTGTACTGAAGCCAAGGCGCGCAAACGGTCACCCATCCAAGTGGTAACCACGCTCGACGCTGCTTTACCTTAGCTTGGGGACAGCGAGTGTTCTGACCACTGAGCTATCCTGTCCCTAAATATTTATTTATTTATTTATTCTTTTTTTTGTCGAGGATAATGGAATAAGCACTCGTGTGCTTTTTTACATCCAGTAATACGGTACAAGACAGTATGTTACAGTATAGTAAAGTACAGTACAATAAAACACAATGCAATAGACAACAATACAGTGTATTAAACACAAAACAACACAACGCAATACAGTGTCCAATCCAATCCTGTTGTTTATAGCCCCGCCGACCACAGAGGCCATATCAGGGCTGTCACCTTGTCAAAACGCAATATAATACAACACAAAACAATACAATAGCGTACAATACAATACAATACAATGCAACACAATGCAATGCCACACAATGCAGTACAATACAATACAGTACAGCACAATGCAATACAATACCAATATAGTATGATACGATAGATTAGAATACAATACTGTACAACACAATACAACACAATACATTACAATACAACACATAACAATGCAATACAGCACAAGACAATACAAACACAACACAACATAATACAATACAACACATTACAATGCAACACAATATAATACAACATAAAACAATACAATACAACACAGCACAATACAACACAACAAAATGCAGTACAACACAATACAGTACAATACAATAGAGTACAACACAATACAATACAACACAACACAGTACGACACAATACAACACAAACACATTACAATACAATACAACACAACACAATACAATGCAACACAATACAACATAATACAATACAACACATTACAATGCAACACAATACAACATAATACAATACAACACATTACAACACAACACAATACAACACAAACACATTACAACACAACACAATACAACACAATACAATACAGTACAACCAATACAACACAACAAAATACAACACAACACATGAACAATGCAACACAATACAACACAATACAATACAACACAATACAAACACAACACAATACAACACAATCAATACAACACAATACAACACATTGCAATGCAACACAATACAATACAACATAACACAATACAACACAACACAGCACAGTACAACACAATACAACACAATGCAATACAACACCACACAACACAACGCAATACAACACAACACACACAATGCAATACAACCCAACACAATACAGTACAATACAGTACAACACAATACAGTTCAAAACAATACAATAACAACACAATACAGTACAACACAATACAGTACAACACAATACAATACAAAACAACACAACACAATACAGTACAACACAATACAATACAACACAATACAGTACAACACAATACAATACAAAACAACACAACACAATACAGTACAACACAATACAATACAACACAATACAACACAATACAGTACAACACAACACAATTCAGTACAACACAACACAAACACAATACAGTACAACATAAAACAGTACAACACAATACAACACAATGCAATACAACACAACACAACACAACGCAATAGAACACAACACGACACAATGCAATACAATACAACACAATACAGTACAACACAATACAGTTCAAAACAATACAATACAACACAATACATACAATACAGTACAACACAATACAGCACAACACAAACAGTCAACAACACACTACATCGAGACATCAATCAGTACAATACAGTGACAAATACAGCTTCAACACAATATCTGTTCAACATCACACCATCTATGATTCGGTCTCTGTGGGATACTTTTCGTCGGTGCCTCTGTGAAGTGAGATGTCGATTGCTTTGATAGAATTTGTAGTTTTGTAGTCGTAAGCTTTCAGATTTTTGTTTTATGTTGTGTGTGTAGTGTGTGTGTGTGTGTGTGTGTTGTGTGTGTGTGTGTGTGTGTGGTGGTGTGTGTAGTGTGTGTGTGTGTGTGATGTGTGTGTGTGTGTGTGTGTGTGTGTGTGTGTGTGTGTGTGTGTGTGTAGTGTGTGTGTGTGTGTAGTGTGTGTGTGTGTAGTGTGTATTTGTGTAGTGTGGTGTGTGTGTGTGTGTGTGTGTGTGTGTGTTGTGTAGTGTGTGTGTGTGTGTAGTGTGTGTGTGTGTAGTTTGTAGTGTGGTGTATGTGTGTGTAGTGTGTGTGTTATGTGTGTGTGTGTTATGTGTGTGTTAGTTTGTGTAGTGTGTGTTGTGTGTAGTGTGTGTGTGTGTGTGTGTAGTGTGTGTGTGTGTATGTGTGTGTGTGTGTGTGTGTGTGTGTGTGTGTGTAGTGTGTGTGTGTGTGTAGTGTGTGTGTGTTGTGTGGTAGTTTGTAGTGTGTGTGTGTTAGTGTATGTGTGTAGTGTTAGTTGGTGTGTAGTGTGTGGTATGTATGGTGGTGTGTAGTGTTGTGTGTGTGTGTGTGTGTATGTTGTGTGTGTAGTTTGTAGTGTGTGTGTGTTGTATGTTATGGTGTGTGTAGTGTGTGTAGTATGTGTGTGTAGTTTGTAGTGTGTTTGTGTATGTGTGTGTGTATGTTGTGTGTGTGTGTGTGTATGTGTGGTGAAGTTGTAGTGGTGTGTTAGTATGTAGTGTGTGTGTGTAGTGTGTGTGTATGTGTGTGTATGTGTGTGTAGTGTGTAGTGTGTAGTGAGTGTGTGTATGTAGTGTGTGTGTAGTGTGTAGTGTGTGTATGTGTGTGTAGTGTTAGTGTGTGTATGTGTTTGTGTGTGTAGTGATAGTTGTAGTGTAGTGATGTATGTGTGTGTAGTGGTGTGTATGTAGTGTGTGTAGTGTTGTAGTTGTGTAGTGTGTAGTGTATGTTGTGTAGTGTGTAGTGTGTGTGTGTGTGTGGTGTGTGTGTGTGTGTGTGTGGTGTGCTGTGTGTGTTGTGGTGTGTATG
>CM054161.1:49221879-49226879 GCA_028751875.1 Rapana venosa
ACTTGTCTAGGGCCAGCATATTGAGGGCGGCGTCCATCTCCTCTCCCTCGCTGCTTTACCTTCCCTCACCCTAAAGAGGGCAGGTATCCATTTACAGCTGGGTGAACTGGGGGAACTGTACTGAAGCCAAGGCGCGCAAAAGGTCACCCATCCAAGTGGTAACCACGCTCGACGCTGCTTAACTTGGCTGGGGGAAAGCGAGTGCTCCGACCACTGAGCTATCCCGTCCCCTATACCTTCAAATGTACCTGGGCAAAAATAACGGCATGTCCTTTCCAGCTCCTCCTGGGGTGGGCCCCACAGCTTGGTTTGCTGGGTTATCTCCACACAGTCTGCCTCAGGGTCGCTGTATAGCGTGCATCTTTGAAGGATCTATTCAGTCTGATATCAGCCAGGACCTCTGTATCAGACGAGGATTTAAGGGAGCCAAGACACGAGCTTACAGGGACGGGATAGCCTGGTGGTTAGAGTGATGCGCATTGTGCTCGTGTTCTGCTGACCCGGGTTCGAATCTTGTTTCAAGAAGATTTTTTTTCGTGAGTTAACATCAATGCTGACTCCACTCCCCCTAAAAGTCCTTCTGATGAGACTATAAACTGAGGTCCCGTGCGCTAACGCACGCAGAGCATCTTGCGCACACGTTGAAACCGGTTCCTCTTTTTGGAAGAGAGGGCCATTGTGTGGGGTAGGAATCGATGACAAAATTGACAAAACTGCATACACACGGGGACTGGATGTAAAAAAAAAGCACATGAGTGCTCGTTTCATTATTCTCGAAATAAAGAGTAAAATAAAATTAAAATAAATAAAACACGTCTCAAACAGGGCTTGAGTAGATCGGCGTAGATCCTGTTCTATCTGAACGGACAGCTTGCATCTTTCAGCCAATCAACGCTCAGTTTGAGCATACGAGCATGTTTCGCCCACCATTTTAGGTAGCCGCATTTTGACTCTGGGGATACAGTTGGGAATTGAACCTACTGATTTCGCCTGGACAATTTGGGAGGTATCTCCCTGCTCTTTCCAATTTTCGACTGTCGTGGGTTCTTTTGACGTGCACAAATCTGTTAAGCACACGGGCCTGATGTGTTTAGAGTCTCATCCAGACATACAAGATGTTGTGTTCGTTTTTCCTGTTAAACTGGAAGGAAAGGGCAAGGCTGAGAATCGAACCCAGAACCTCACGGTTTCCTTGTTTGGCAGGACCGTCTCATCTGATTGAGATTATCACCCAGACTGCAACTCATTGAGCTGTAAATGGAGTAAAGGTTCGGAAATCAAACACACGACCTCACGCGAGGACGGGATAGCCTAGTGGTTAGAATATTGCGCTCGCAATCTGACGACCCGGGTTCGATTCCCGTTCAAGGGGGATATTTTCCTCTGGAGTTCACATCAGTGCAGACTCCACTCTCCCCCCAAGTCCTTCGGATGAGACTATAAACCGAGGTCCCGTGTGCGAACGCACGCAGAACATCTTGCGCACACGTTAAATCCTGTTCCGCTTTTCGTAAGAGTAGGCCATTGTGTTCCGGTGGGAACAGATGACAGAATTCACAAATCCGCATACACACGGGGACAGATTGTAAAAAAACACATAAGTGCTTATTCCATTATCCTCGATATAAAAGAATAAAATAAAAAAATAGATAAAGAAACAATTCACAATAGTTGATTCCCATTAACTCTTTTGAGCTCTAGAGAAACAAGGAGCTTACATATCAATAAAAAAAAAAAAAAGAATGAATGACGGGGTGTGAAGAGTGAAGAGCAGATACAAGTACACCTAAGACAGTAATAACGAAAATGAACTGTATTGGTTAAACATTGTTAGGGTTAATGTACCCTGAATGGATGACAAAGTACTCATGTACTTTTAGGAAGGGCACAGGTATCTGAAGTGATAAATAAAGAGAGAACAACAACAAAAGTTACACGAATGATGGGAGAAATGGGCCGATAACTCTTTTCTTAGTCCGGTGCCCTACCTTGAGACCATCAATCTTCTGTCATAATCTGTACTCATAAGATTTTCCCTCATTGTTGCTTTTCATTATGTATATATACCTAAAACAAAGAGTAGGCCTCTAAGAATAAAGGGTATATTGAGTTGATGGTATATGCCTTTGTCTCGAATGAGTTAAAGTAAATAGACTACTATTCTTTTTTGTTGGGTGGGTCAGTTTTGTTTTTTGAGGTTGGTTTGGTTTTTGTTTGTTATATCTGTTGTTACATTGGCTGTTTGTCTGGGTTGTTTTTTTTTCAAACTTTGTTTTGTCTGTCTTCGCGGGAAACGAGAGAGAGAGAGACTACTACTACTACTATACTACCACCACCACTTCTACCACCACCACCACCACCACTACTACTACTTCTACTACTACTACAACTACTACTACTACTACTACTACTACTACTACTGCTGCTGCTGCTGCTGCTGCTGCTGTTGCTGCTGCTGCTGCTGCTGCTGCTGCTGCTGCTGCTGCTGCTGCTGCTGCTGCTGCTGCTGCTGCTGCTACTTCTACTACTACTACTGCTACTACTACTGCTACTGCTACTACTACTGCTACTGCTGCTGCTGCTGCTGCTGCTCCTCCTCCTCCTCCTACTACTACTACTACTACTACTACTACTCCTCCTCCTCCTACTACTACTACTACCACCACCACCACCACTACTACTACTACTACTACTACTACTACTACTACTACTACTACTACTACTACTACTACTACTACTATCACCACCACCACCACCACCTCCACCGCTGTTGTTATCATTCATGTTATCGTCAATAATTATTAACTCCTATCATTTTGATGATTTTTCTTTCTCTCTTTCTTTCTTTCTTTCTTTTTTTCTTGGCAGAGAGCTAGCAGAGAACTTGGCGAGAAGCAAAGAAGAAGATGGATAGCTTGGTGGGGAAATGGAAAATGGACCACTCCACTTCTGAGAACTGGGAGGCCTATGCCACCGCTTTGAGTAAGTGTGTCCCCGCCCCCCCTGCCCCCCCCCCCCCCCCCCCCCCACGCCCTCCCCCCCCTCCCCCAGTTCCCTCCGATAGAGCTCCAAGATTCACCAAGTCCTTCGGATGAGACTATAAACCGAGGCCCCGTGTGCGAACGCACGCAGAACATCTTGCGCACACGTTAAATCCTGTTCCGGTTTTTTTTTGTCAGAGTAGGCCATTGTGTGCCGGTGGGAAAAGATGACAGAATTTACCCCCCTCCCCCCAAAAAAAACAACAACCGCATACACACTGGGACTGGATGTATGTATCTAAAAAAAAAAGCACACAAGTGCTTATTCTTATTATCTTCGATATACAAGAATAATATAGATCAAAATAGAAATAAATAAACCAATGGTGAAATTTTGCGTATGCGACCGGGTGGGGTTTTGTTTTTGCCTACCCGGAATAGCTCAGTGGTCGGAGCATTCGCTTTCCCCCAGCCAAGTTAAGCAGCGTCGAGCGTGGTTACCAGTTGGATGGGTGACCGTTTGCGCCACGCCTTGGCTTCAGTACAGTTCCCCCAGTTCACCCAGCTGTACATGAGTACCTGCCCTCTTTAGGGCCAGGGAAGGTAAAGCAGCGAGGGAGAGGAGATGGGCGCCGCCCTCAATATGCTGGCCCTAGAGAAGTGAGGTCTCTGACGCCTCGCTCCCCTACGACCTAAAGGTTATGGGACTCCTTTACCTTTATCTTTACCCGGAAGGCAGCCACAATTCCGACTTCGGGGGATGTATGCTGGGTATATTGGTGTTTCCGTAACCCGCCAAAACGCTGACATGAATGACGGGATCTTTAATTTGATCTTCTGCATGTGTATGTATATACACGAAGGGCATTACGGCTCTGGCAGGTCTGCACTTGAAGCTCAACACCCGGGTGGTCTAGAGGTAACGCGCCTGCCTAGAAAGCGAAAAAGTCCGGGTCGGAAGTGTGCGGTGGTTCGAATCCCGTTTGGACCCGAAACTTCTCCCCTCATCCATTAGACCATGAGTGGTGGTGGTCTGGGTGCTATTCTTTCGGGTGAGACGATAAACCGTGGTCCCGCGTGTTACACAAATTTAGCGCACGTGAAAGAAACCCACGGCAACAAGAGAGTTGTCCCTGGCAAAATTATGTAGGAAAAAAACAACAACACTCTGATAGGGAAACAAACACTGTTGCAGACAGAAAAAACGGTGGCGCTGCTCTTGTGGCGACGCGCTTTCCCTGGAAAGAGCAGCCCGAATTTCACGCAGAGAAATCTGCCGTGACTTACAGTGATATATAAAATAATAATAATAATGATAATAATAATAATCTCCACCCTTAATTCACCAGAAGCTGCCGAGATTTGAACCCACGACTTCATGGACCCATGGGATTGAAGTAGAACGGTCTTAACCACTCGGCTATCGAGCCTTTTCTTTCAGTAAGAAAGATAGGACGTCTCCACGCATCCAAGTAAACAAATACTCATCTAGTGCACGTAAAAGAACCCACGGCAACAAGAGAGTTGTCCCTGACAAAATTCTGTAGGAAAAAGCCACTGTGGTAGAAAACCAAAATTAATACATAATTATACAGACAGGAAAAGAAAACCAACAACAAAATAATGGGTGGCGCTGCTCTTGTGGCGGCTCGCTTTTCACTGGGAGAGAGCAGTCCGAATTTCACGTAGATAAATCTGCGTGACTTAAAGTGGTATACAATACAATAAGAAGAAACAGGCATGTACATCCATATACGCATGCATGCATGCATTCATGTACGTAGGCATACAGAAACTCTGGCACTTAGTGATACACACACACACACACACACACACACACACACACACAGTACACACGCACGCACACACACATACACACACATGCGTGCGTGCATGCATGCGCATACACACACTCGCACGCAAAAAAAACACACGCACGCACTCTCATTTACTCATTCATTCATACACACAAACGCGCGCATACGTGTACTAGAAATTTTCTCTTTTCTATCCCTCTCT
>CM054161.1:49241879-49243076 GCA_028751875.1 Rapana venosa
GGATAAGACACCCTGATTATTTAACTGTTCTCCCAGTGGGGATGCAGGGGGGCCTGTTAGTATAAATACCATTCCCACCCTCTGGAAATTCTGTGCCATGAATTCCCTTGTTTCTACCACTCTCTGTGTTTCTGCCTTGTTTCCTTTCTTCCTGTCACCTCCTTCTTGTCTAGTGTCTGCCTTCCTGCTCCATCCTCACCAACGCTAATGCCGAGCGGTTAAAACCATCTGACTTCAGTCCCGTGGGTCAGTGACGTCGTGGGTTCGAATCCCGGCGGCGTCTGGTGAAATAAGGGTAGGGGAATTTTTACCACCTCCCAGGTCAACTTCAAGTGCAGACCTGCCAGTGCCTTCATTCCCTTCGTGCATATACACATGCAGAAGATCAAATGTGCCCGTTAAAGATCCTGTAAGTCATTGATACCAGCGTTCGGTGGAAACACCAACATACCCGGCACATTTCTCCGAAGTCGGAATGTGGCTACCTTCATGGTGGGCAAAAACGGTCGCATACGCAAAATCTTACCGTTGGTGAACCTCAGAGCTCTAGCCAAAGAACAAAGAACGAAAACAACAACAAACAAAAAAAGAAATGAATAACCGAAAGTGTTCTGTGTGGAGGGAGAAGCCTGGTACATACAGGCGTTCCTTCAGATGAGACTATAAACCGAGGCCCCGTGTGCGAACGCACGCAGAACATCTTGCGCACACGTTAAATCCTTGTTCCGCTTTTCGTAAGAGTAGGCCATTGTGTGCCGGTGGGAACGGATGACAAAATTTGCAAAAACTGCATACACACGGGGACTGGATGGAAAAAAGCACATGAGTGCTTATTCCATTATCCTCGATATAAAAGAATAAATAAATAATTAATTATTATGCATCATCTGCCCACTCCAGTTCAGCATCTTGCTCAGGAAGTCGCTTCAAATATTTTAGTTTGGTGGTTGGTGTGTTGTAGTAATATCTATATTGTCTGTGGTTGGCGCGCGCGCGTGCCCACGTGTGTATGGGGGGTGGTGGGTGGATATGTGTATGTGTGGGTGTGCATGTTTATGTGCGCACACGCGCGTGTGGGTGGGTGTATGGATCGGTGTATGAAAAGTGTGTGTGTTTTTTTTAATTTATTTATTAATTATTTTTATATCGAGGATAATGAAATAAGCACTTATGTGCTTTTTACATCCAGTCCCCGTG
>CM054161.1:49243576-49276076 GCA_028751875.1 Rapana venosa
GTGTGTGGTGTGGTGTAGTGGGGTTTTAGTGTGGTGTGTGTGGTGTGGTTTGTGTGTGGTGTGAGTGGTGGTTTTTGGTGTGGGGGGGTGGTGTAGTGTTGTGGGGTGTTGGTTGGGTGTGTGTGGGTGTGTGTTGTGTTTTGGGGGGTTTTGGGTGTGGTGTAGTGTTGTGTGTGGTGGGGTTTGGGGTGTGTGTGTGTGGTTTTGTGTGGTTTGGTGTTTTTTTAGTGTGGTGAGTGTAGTGTGGTTGTAGTGTGTGTGGTTTTGGTAGTGTGTGTGGTTTTTGGGTAGTGTATGGGGTTAGTGTGTGTGGTGTGGTGGGGTGGTGGTGTGTGTGGGGTGTGGGTGAGTGTGGTGTGGTGTGGTGTGGGGTGTAGTGTGTGTGGTGTGGGTATTATGTATTATTATTATTATTTGTGTTTTGGTGGGGTTGGGTATTTTTTTTTATAAGTTTAGGGGTCGTATTTTGGTGTGTTATTGTTTTATTTTTTGTTTTTATGTTTTTTTTTGTGTTGGTTGGTGTGGGAAAATTTGGTGTTTTTTTTTTGTGGGTATGGTTTTGTAGTTTATTTATTTAAAATTTATTGTATTTTATAAAAGTTTTTTTTTTATTATTGATTTTTAAAACCCTTTAGTCACAGCAATTTCTGTCCTAAATGGGGCTTCTCCCAGGGGAGAGTCACCCCTGTTTTTTTTCCGTCGCAATGTACTTTTCCCCTATCAAGGGCTTTTTTCTACAGAAATTTGTCATGACGGCGTCTTCTTCCCGGGGGTTCTTTCCCGTGCGCAAAATGCTTTTGCACGCGAAACCCTCGGTTTATAGTCTCATCCGGAAACACACCCAGACCCCGTCTCAAGGCTGATGGTGGGGGGAAACGTTTAGGGGGCAGAGGGGATCGAACCACCACACCTTTGAAACCCGGAGTTTTTGTTTTAGGAAAGGGGCGTTCCTTAAAAACCCCCGATCCCCATATGCCAAGGTTACATACAAGGTGTATAAATGCCAAGGTATGCGGCCCAAAATGTATACATGCCCAGGGGAAAAGCCTGCTGACATGCCCAAGGTATATGCTAAGGTACATACCAAGGTTTAGCCACTTTTACTGCACCAAATGTACCACTAAGGTGTACATAAAAGGGTCTATGTCAAAGGTGTCATGCCCAATGGTGTACAAACCGAAGGTGTATATTGCCACAGGTTTATATGCGTAGGATAAATACCAAGTGTTATATGCCAAATGTATGTGTATACTAAGATGTACATACCAAGGTGTTATGACCAAGGTGTACATGCCAGGTGTACATAGCCAAGGTGTATCATGCCAAGGTTGTATATATTAAGCACATATGCCAAGGTAGTACATACCCAATAAGTGTGCATGCCAATGTGTACATGCAAGGTGTAATAGTATAAAGGCACATATGCCATGGTGTATATGTTAAGGTGTATATGCCAAGGTGTACATACCAAGGTGTATATGCCAAAGTGTACATACCAAGGTGTATAATACCAAGGTATATATGCCAAGGTGTATAATGCCAAGGTGTATAATGCCAAGGCGTATATTGCCAAGGTGTATAAAGCCAAGGCGTATATTATGTCAAGGCGTATATGCCAAGCTATATATGCCAAGGTGTTTATGCCACGGTGTACAAACAAAGGTGTATATGCCACGGTGTATATGGAAGGTCTGATCAAAGCTTGTGAGAAGCTATATTTCATTTTCTTTTTCTGTGTCCATTTTTGTTATATATTTTTTGTTATATATACATATATATAGAGATATATATATATTATATATATACATACATATAGGCGCGCGCGCACGCACACCCACCACACCCACACACACACACACACGCACCACACACACACAACATTACACCACAACACACCCGCACACACACACACACATACACACCCACATTACACACACCCGCACACACACACACACCACAGCACACGCACACACACACACATCACACACGCACACACACACACACACACACACACACACACACACACACACACACACACACACACACTGCCATGCCAGTCACTACCCGGATTGCAAGGCAACCTTGCTGTGCACAACTAAACAGTGTCCCGGTGGGACAGACACTGTGGATGTGTGGAAGAAGCAGTCTGCATACACTTGGTGTTATCAGCTGCCTATACAATACGACACAGTACAAGACTGTACAGCACAACACAGTACACTACGATAAACTATACTACAATACAGTACAACAACCAATACAACAACAACACAACAACAACAACAACAACAAACAAACAACAACAACAAAACAACAACAAAACAACAATAATAATATATAATAATAATAATAATAATAATAATAATATATAATAATAATAATAATATTATAATAATAATAAAATATAATATAATAAAAATTAAATAATAATATAAATAATAGCTAATCTTTAACAAATAAAATACCCAATATAAATACAATAACAAAATTACTACAATGAAAAATACAATAAAAAATACACAACAGATTAAATAAAATCACTCAAAAAACAATATATAAAAACATAACAAAAACAGTACATAAATAAAATAAAATACGTAATAAAATTTTACACTAAATACAGTACAATAAATAAAATACATTACAATACAGTAAATACAAAAAATACACAACATAAAAATCCATACACAATACAATAAAATACAAAAATGCAAAAAAAAATACACTACAACAGTAAATACAATAAAATACTTACATAAAATACAATACAATAAAATACCACAACAACACAGTACACTACAAAAAGTACAATGCAATAAAATAACTACAACACTCCCTATACTTTAAAAATACATACTACATATACAGTACAACATCAGTCCAGTCAATTCCATCCCTTAAAAATACAATACAATACAGTCCATTACGATACAATACAATAAAATACGGAAAGTTAAAGGGTTTCCATAACCTACGTGGCGTAGGGGAGCGAGACATCAGAGACCTCAACTTCTCTAGGGGCCAGCATATTGAGGACGGCGCCCATCTCCTCTGCCTCGCTGCTTAACCTTCCCTGATCCTAATGAAGCACGTACCCTTTGACAGCTGGGTGAACTGGGGGACTGTACTGAAGCCAAGGCGCGCAAACGGTCACCCATCCAAGTGGTAACCACGCTCGACGCTGCTTTACCTTAGCTTGGGGACAGCGAGTGTTCTGACCACTGAGCTATCCTGTCCCTAATTTTTTTTTTGTCGAGGATAATGGAATAAGCACTCGTGTGCTTTTTTACATCCAGTAATACGGTACAAGACAGTATGTTACAGTATAGTAAAGTACAGTACAATAAAACACAATGCAATAGACAACAATACAGTGTAATAAACACAAAACAACACAACGCAATACAGTGTCCAATCCCTCCTGTTTTTTATAGCCCCCCCACCCCCAGAGGGGCCCCATCAGGGCGTCACCTTTTCAAAACGCAATATAGTACAAACCAAAACAATACAAAGCGTACAATACAAATTACAATACAATGCAACACAAAGCAATAAACCACACAATGCTACAATAATAATACATACAGCACAATGCAAAACAAACCATACTACAATATAGTAGTACGAAGTTAAATACAAACTGTACAAACAAACAACACAATACTTACAATACAACAATAACAATGCAATACAGCACAAGACAATACAACCAACATAATAAAAAACAGTCATGGGAATGCAATACAACACAAAACAATACAACACAAAACCCAATAATACAATACAACACATTACATGCAACACAATATAAACAACATAAAAAAATACCAAAACAATACAGCACAATCAACCAACAAAATGCTCAAACACAATACAGTACAATCAATTTATACAACCAAACAATACAAACACAAAAACAATACAGTACAAAATACAATACAAACCCCAAAACGACAACACAAAACAGTACAATACAATAGAGTAAAACTACAATACAATCCAACACAAACAAACGACCACAATAACAATACAACACATTACAATATCAATAACAACACAACACAAAACAAGGCAACACAATACATTACAAACACAACTACAATACAACACAAACACTACAGTAGCAAAACCCAATACAAACACAAAAAATACAACACAACACATGACAATGCAACACATTACAACACAAATACTGATACAACACAACACAACAGACAGTCAAAACAATACACACAACACAATACAGTACAACACAGCAACTAGGTCATTGGATAACACAACACATTTCATAAACAACACAACAATACACTGCCCAACACAGAATCACCACTATGCCCAACACCATAGCAGTCACAAAATACACAGACACACTGGATCGATATCTCAGCAAAAACGAGACAGCTATCTCGTCCGGTGCCTCTGTGAATGAGATCGCACATGCTATATCAAAAGAATAAATAGACATGCTTCAACATCAGCCAGCGTCATAATTTTTTTTCTTATGATGTGTGTGTGGTGTGTGTGTTTCACGTCAATCACGTCAATGTCATAGTCAAGTCAAAATTTTATTTCCAGATGTGGTTACATATAGAGAGTGCATAAGCAATGAATTCATATGACTATTTATAGTTTCATACAGCTCAGTCCATCTATCTAAGAACAAATTTATCGTAATGATTTAAACTATAGAACACTACATATTGGCAATCGTTTAACCGGGTGCATATACCTTAACAGTAAAAAAAAATACTGAAAAAATCATGTCGAGAAACACAAAAGGAAAAAAATCGATAAGCAATACATTGACAATACAAATAATTTCCCACAATAGGATCACGCTATCTACCACACCGACACCACACCTACTCATATGCGCACTGCTCCTCGTAGCGCTGCAGCGCGCTCTTAACCACTATCACACGTCCACTAGACCTCCAACTTGAGTAGAAAACTAAAAGAATTATTATACGAAGTTAAAAACAAGAAATAATCATAGAACGTCAAGGAACACACAGAAATTACTTTCTCTTACAGTTTCATACCATTTGTTCTCACGTTACGTAACTTTAGGATAATACAGCAAAAAGATACCGAATAAAACGTTTAGAAAAATCCTAGGCATTTCTCATTACGAAATATTAACCATCGCACTGACCTCTCATCTCCTCAATCCTCCTCCCATCCCCGCAAACTGTGTGCTTATTATAGACGCCAATAGTCTACACTATTTAACAAATCCAGCGCTTTATTAAAAAAATGACATATTCCACACATCCAAACAGTAAACAATAACTATGCCAAGGCCTAGCGAAGTCAAATACAAGAACTACATCATCGATCATGAAATTATTGGGGGGGGGGGGGGGGGAGGGGGTGGGGGGGGGGGGGGGGGGGGGGGGGGGGGGGGGGGGGGGGGGGGGGGGGGGAGGGTGGGGGGGTCTGTGTGTTGTATAGCGATACAATTATATACTTACAACAATCACCCCACCATGAGACAACTATAAAACAATATGATCCACATCCTCCATGCGACAATAACAAACAAAAGAAAAAAAACAGTAAAAACAAAACCACTATTTTTTCCTTGAGTTTGGTGGGTGCCTCTGGGAATGAATCAAGTTAAAAAAATTATTTCTTGTTCAATTCAACCCCAAACCCAAATTTTTTTTTCTACGTGTTTTTGGGTTTTGTAAAAATAAGTCAACAAGAAGGGTCAATCCCAAAATTTAAAAAAATTTCCAGTGGAAAACAAAAAAGAAAAATTTTTTTCATAACCATCATTAAAACAAATTTTCAAATTTTAAACTAAGACACACATTATTGCACGTTTACCTAAAAAAAAACCAAAAAAAAAAATAAAAAAAATTAAAAAAAAAAAAAAAAAAAACGAAAGTTTAAAAACAAAAAAATATCATAAACGCACACACATACTTCCCCAAAACGGTCCCTCCAGTCCACAAACTTTAAATAAAAAATTTTTTTTAAGAATTAAAAAAAAAAAACCCTAGAAACCAAACAAAATTTAACCTTTCATTTACTTTTCTTTCCATTTTTTCACGAACTTTTTAATAAAAAAACGGAATAAAACTTAAAAACAGGCTTTTTATTAAAAAAATTATTAACCTCAAAAAACCCCCTCCCCTCCCCCAACCCCCCAAAAAAAACTCATCGTCATATTTTTGGAAAATGGGGGGGGGGGGGGGGGGGGGAAAAATTCGTGTTTAATAGCATCCAATTTTTTAAACAACAATCACCCCAAACCAAGACAAAAAAAACAAATGACCCCATCCCAGGGAACAAAAAAACGATAAAACAAAAAGCTTTGGAAAGGGGGGGGGTGGGGAGGAATAAAGGGGGAAGGGAAATACACCTTCAATCAATAGAGAAATGAAAATTTTTAAAAAAAAAAAAACAATTTTCAAACAAGTTTAAACCCCTATAGATACAGAATCAAAAGCCCAAAAACAACGGGATACAAAACTAAAACTTTCAAAAAAACATACGCTTATAATGTACAATAACCTCCTCTAACGAAATAAAAACAAAACATCCACGATAAAATTTTTGTTTTAGACAAGACAAAGGGCATGGGGAGAGGAGAGGAAATGAAGGAGGGGAAGGAGAGGAAAGGAAGAGAGAGAGAAGGGGGCGAAGAGAGAGAGAGAGAGAGAGAGAAGAGAGAGAAGAAGAAAAGAGAGAGAGAGGAGAGAGAGAGAAAGAGAGAGAGAGAGAGAAGGACCCCCCTACAGCTACAGGTCTCCCCTAAAAAAGATTTTTTTAAAGATTCCCCCTTTTCCACCTGTTCAACATTGCAGATTTTTTACTACTTCAAAGGGATCTTCCTTCTTTTTTGCAAAATTTTAGTGTGCCTTTTTTCCTGCCCCCCCCTCCCTCCACACATATACATGTGTGACGAGAATTTCTAGTCCAGTAAGAAACTTAAATTTTTTTTGTTGAGGGGAATACCTTAGTGTTTGAAAAATGAAAGTATTTTTATTTTCCCTTTTAATATGGTTGATTTGCATTTTTATAAATTTTCCTGGGAAAACATGCATTAAATGGCTTTTAGCTGTCCTTAACTGATTTTGTTTTTGATAACATTTAAGCTTTTTTGGGAGCTTGTTCCATAATCACTACCTGATACAAAAGCTTGTTTTGTAAAATTATTTCTTGGTCTCGAAATTTTGATAAATTATGTCTGTTTTCATGATTTTAAAGCTTTTGGTGACTTTGGGGGGGCTTTCCCTTTGATAACTTTCTGGGCAAATAAGCTTTATTTAGATAAATCTGTTTTTTTAAGGTTTGGATATTTGTTTTCTTAAAAATCGTTATGGTTTGGGGGGGTTGATTTTAAAACAATTTCATGGCCTTTAATAAACATAATCTTTTTAAATTTGATCACTGCAGCGTCCCAAAAGAAGAAAGCATATCAACTATAGGCAAAATATGGCCGCAAAAAAAGAGTTTGCGAAGTGTTATTCAGAAAATGTTTATTTTTTTATAACTGAAGTACTTTAAGAAAGACGTTTTTCCTAGCGCCATCACATTTGGTCCAAGTAAGATTTTTTTTTCAATAAATTAAAACCCCGAATTCGTGGGGGCAACTTCTTCAATTACTCTTTTTTCTATCAACAAGGTTGGGAATTTATCTTTCATTTTTGCTCTTTTGTCTTGCTATACAACTACACTTATTTTTTCGCGTATTTAAGGACATAGGTTTAGCTTAGTCCAAGTAACCATCTGTCAAATTGTGTTGAAGTTTGATTGTAAGTCTTTGGGGGGCAAATCAAAACAAAAGAGGGGTGTTCCCACAAACTTTCACAGCTACATTTTAGAAATTGGGGGGAATCATTTACAAGATTGAAAATAGAAGTGGACCCCTATTGACCCCTTTTGGGACTCCAGTTTAATAGTACTATTTTGATGTTTGATTATTTGCAGTACTAGCTGCTGCCTATTCGACAAAAAACTTTTTAAAAGATTTAAACATTTCGGTGTTTTTTATACAAGTAAGTTTACGCAATAAAGGGGAAAGATTGATTTCTCAAATGCTTTTTTAAAGTCAACAAAAAAAGGCCTTATATTTATTTTCATTTTGTTTGGGAATTTCTGTAATTGGTAAGAGTTTTTTGCCCGGGAAAAGTTTTTTAAGAAAACCCGACTGATCTCATTTTAATTGTTATTTACAAAATAGGAAAATACGGGTTTTTGGGTATGTTTTTCAAAGGTTTAGATAAACAACAGAAAAGAAATTGGTCTGTAAAAATTTAAGGACAAGCGTATACCTATTGTGGGAAATGTAAAGATTTTTGATTTAAAATGCAGAAAGTTGGTTTTCTCTATTCACAAGTTAACAAGTAGTCATGTCCAGCTATAACTTTACCACAAAACTTTAATTATTTTTTCCATCAGATTGTCTAAACCACGGTTTGGAAATTTTTTGAAGGGCAGGCTTTCCAAGACTCTGTATTTTCATTGCAATAGTTTAAATGGGAATTTTATTTTTTAATGTGTTGTGGGTGTTGTGTGTGTGTTGGTGGTGTGTGGGTGGTGTGTGTGTGTGTGTTGTTGAGTTGCTTAGTGTAGTTTGTAGTTGTGTAATAATGTGTTGTGTAGTTTGTGTAGTGTGTGTACTGTGGTGTTTAGTTTGTAGTGTGTGTATGTGTTGAGTTGTTTTTTGTTCCTTTTGTGTGTATGTATTGTGCTGTAGTTTGTAGTTGTGTAGTGTGTGTGTAGTGTGTGAACAGTGTGTAGTGTGTGTGTATGTGTGAGTAGTGTGTGTGCAGTGTGTGTGTGTAGTGTGATGTGGAGTACAGTGTGTAGTGAGTGTTAGTATGTAGTGTGAGTGTAGTGTGTAGTGTGTGTATGAGTGTGTAGTGTTTAGCTGTGTGTATGGTGTGTTTGTGTTGTAGTGGGTAGTGTGTGTAGTGTGTAGTGAGTGTGTAGACGTGTGTATGTTGTGTGTGTTAGTTTGTAAGTGTGTGTATGTGTAGTGTATGTGTGTGTGTAGGTGTTTGTAGTGTAACGTGTGTGTGTAGATGAGTGTGTTTTGTGGTAGTGTGTGTGTGTATGTGTGTGTGTGTAAGTTGTAGTGTGCTGTGTGTGTGTAGTTTTGTAGGGTGTGGGTATTGTAGTGTCTGTAGTTTGTAGTGGTCGTGTGTGTATGTGTGTGTAGTTTGTAGTGTGCGTGTGTGTGTAGTGTGTAGTGTGTGTACAGTGTGTAAGTGTGTGTGCATGTGTGTGTAGTGTGTAGTGTTGTGTAGTGTGTAGTGAGTGTGTAGTATGTAGTGTGTTGTGTAGTGTGTAGTGTGTGTTGGTGTGTGTAGTGTTTATGTGGTGTGTATGGGTGTTTTGTGTGTGTCGTGTTAGTGTAGTTTATGTAGTTTAGTGTGTAGTTGACTGTGTAGTAGATGTATGTGTGTGTGAGTGTAGTTTGTAGTCTGTTGATGTGTGTGTAGTGTGTGTGTAGTTGTGTAGTGTATGTGTGGGGTAGTATGATGTGTGATTTTGTGTAGAGTGTGTGTGTGCGTGTGTGTGGTGTGAGTGAGTGTGATGTGCTTGTGTGTGTGTGTAATGTGTGTGTAGTTAGGTTTGTAGCGTGTGTATATGAGTGTATTGTGTGGTAGTGTGTATTGGTGTGAGAGTAGTTTGTTAGATGTGTGGTATAGGTGTGTAGTGTGTGTGTTGTAGTGTGAGTGTTTGCGTGTAGTATGTGTAATGTTCGTGTAGTGTTTGTGTGTATAAGTTTGTTAGTGTGTTATGTGAGTGTAGATGAGTGTGTAGCTTGATAGTGTGTGTATGTGTGATGTATAATGAGTGTAAGTGTGAGTGTAGAGTTGTGCCGTAGTAGTGTAGTATGTAGTGGCATGTGTGTAATGTGTTGTATGTGGTGAGAGGTGCGTGTGTAGTGAGTGTGTGTAAGTGTGTGTGTAATGTGTGAGTTTGTGAGTGTTAGTGTGTAAGTGCATGATGTATGTGTATGTGTGTGTAGTGTGTGTAGTGTGTCGTGTATTGTATGCAGTTGTGAGATCGTGTAAGCGTATAGTGTGTACTATGAGTGAGTTGCGTGCTATTGTCTATGTTTACTGCATCGTGACATGTGCTTCCCCCACCCTTTTTAAGGCAATCTCCAAACACCGTCAGACAAACGCGACGCGCGTCGGCGCTGCACGCACGCACACACACACACACATATACACACACACTCACAATCTCGCAATTCACAACCCTCATCCATTTACTCGTAGCGCTCTCGTCTATAGCTCCTTGACTCGATCACTGTCATACCTCTCTCATACGATGAGCCTCAACAATCTCGATCGGCTCTCTCTCCTCAGCATCGGGGACTATCTCTCTCTTCTCTCTCTGCTGTCTGTGAGGGGACGGCATAGCCTGTGGGTTACAGTGATGTATTCGTGCTCGTTGACAGCGTTCGATTCTCGTTCAGATTTTGCTCTGGAGTTAACATCATGTGTCGACTCCACTCTCTCCCACTGCCCGAAAGTCCTTCGGGATTTAGACTATAGAACCGACGCCCCAGAGTACGAACGGAACACGCAGAATAGATCTGCACCCAACACGTTAACAACCCTGTCCGTGTCGTTTTTTCGGAAGAGTAGGCCATGTAATGCCGGTGGGAACAGATGTCAAAATTGACACAAAACTGCATTACGAACACGGAACTGGATACAAAAGCATACAGGGCTTATTCCATAATCATCAGGAAATAAAAGAAGTTAAAGAAAAAATAAATTGAAAATTTAAAATCTCCTCAGGTCTCTCACACCTCTCTCTCACTTGCTAACGCGGTCTCTTCGTTTCTCGTCATCTCGTCTCGTGCAGTCTCAGTCTCTCTCTCATCCATCATCATTCTCTTCTATTCTCTCTCTCCTTCTCCCTCTCTCTCGCTCTCCTCTCCCCCTCTCTCTCTCCCTTCTGCTCTCTCCCTCGCTCTCTCTCTCTCTCTCTCTCTCGTCTCTCCAGGTCCTCGTCTCTTCTCCTCTCTCTCTCTCATCTCTCATCCTATCCCCCCACCCTCTCTCTCTCTCTCTCTCTGCTTCATCTGCTTTGACTGAGAAACGGGAAATGTCCACTCGAGCTTTTAACCAGGGTGATAGCGTACTGTGTAAGATCTGAATGTTGCATTTCAGGTTAGAAGCAAGCAATGTCACACTTGTGCGGTGCAACATTGTAAAGAAGTATAATGTAGACAACTCTGGAACTGAGCCTACGCGGTAGACAGGCTGGCATCCTTCAGTCTGGGAAGACTGTACAGTTGTGCTCTATGGGTTCATTCCGGTACAGCGTCGGGTGTGGCTGACCATGATGACGTTAATAGCAACAGGAATAATAATGATAATAATAATGATAATCATCATCATCATCATCATCATCACCATCATCATCATCACATCACCATCATCATCATCATCGTCATCAACAATAACAACAAAAATACTACTACTACTGATGAGGATGATGATATGAGATATGATGATGATGAGTATGAAAGATGATAGATTGTTGTTTTTGTTGCTGTTGATGTTGCTTGTTATTATTATTATTATTATTATTATTATTATTAATTATTAGTTTTATATTATTATTATTAATAAAGATTATGGATGATAAGATTATCATCATCAGCATCATCATCATCATCATCACATCATCATAATAGGAGGAGGATGGTCGGTGCTACTGACTTCACTCTACTACTAAACTAATACACTAACTACTACTACTACTACTAACTACTACTACTACGTTCTACTGACTACGACTTCTACTTACTAGACTAACTACTAACTAACTACTACTTCTACTACTACTAACTGACTACTACTACTGAACTACTACTACTTCGAACCTACTACTTACTACTACTACTACTACTACTTGAGTACTACTACACTACTACTACTACACTTTTACTCATTACTACTACATAGTACGATACTCTACTAGTACAAGTACTTAATACTAACTACTTCGACTGACTACTAGTGTTACCACTACGTCAACTACTACTGACTACTGAACTACTACTTGACTACTACTACAACTACTTAAACTACTAACAACTGACTAACTACTACTACTTAGCCAGCAACTACTAACTACAAGCTACGTACTACGACTACTAGACACGACGTCTACTACTACATACACTACTACTAACGACTACTACTACTACTACGACTAATACGTCTACTACTACTACTAAGACTCCGTCCGGCGCTGCTCGCTGCGCTTCGCTGCTTGAAAAGTTAAAAGCGAAAGATCCCATAACCTATAAGGTCGTAGGATCTGCAGGGCCAGAGACCTGTGTCACTTCTCATGGGGCCAGCATATAGGGCGGCGCCCATCTATCTCTCTCCCTCGCTGCTTAACCCTTCCCAGACCCGTAAGAGGGCAGGGACCCATTTACAGTTGGTGAACGGGGAGACTACTAAAGCCAAGGCGCACAGACGGTCACCCATCCATCTAGAACAGGCTCTACACGTGCTTTAACTTAGCTGGCTGGTAAAGTGAGCGGCTCTGACCACTGAGCTATCCTGTAGCCCTCTGCTCTCTCAAACTACTAAAATAACCCCCCCCCTTCACCACCAACGTCCCTGCCCCCCCCAATTGAAACTACTAACGCGACAACATCAACTACGTGCTACTAATGTTACAATAAAGAGTGGATAAGTATCAAATAATCTAAAGAATAATAAAAATTATATAGTTATTAAAATTTTAACTAATCAATGACTTAATTATAATAACCAATAATAATATACTCCTAATTATAATAATATAATATAATAATAATAATTAATCTTAGCCACATAACCCTCTCTTTCTTTGCAATCTAACCATGGCTCCTGTGACCACAGGAGAGTAAACTTGAAGATCATTCCCTCTGTTACAAATCTCCACAAAAAAAAAACAGCACCTTCCTACCTCCTGTGAATGCTTCACCTGTCACACTCCTCGAGCCCTCCTCTCTTCTGCTCAGATACCTTGTTGCTTATGAATACTAGATTCACCATCCTCTGGGGCCGTAGCCCTTTCCTCTGTTTCTGGTCCTGTATCTGAATTACCTCTCTCTCTGCTCGCCTAAGCCCCATAACTACTATGACACTTTTAAACCGCACGAAACTATATTGATTCCAAACCTATGATTTTTTCCTCCTGTTTTCATCTCAAATTTGTCCCTCCTTCAACCAGACCGAATCCCACACCACCCTGCCAATGTGTATAACCTGCGTGCGTGCGTGTGTCTGGTGTGGGTGTGGGGGGGGGGGGTGGCGCACGCGTGTGTGGTTACATTTGCATTGTAACTCTGTCTAATTGGTATTGGTTATATATGTATGTGTTTTGTATCAACGCTTTGATTTGTTTTGCAAGATATAGCGCTATATAATTCCTGCATTAATCATTAACAATAATAATAATAATATTATTAATAATGATAATAATAATAATAAATCATCATCATCATGCATCATCATCACATCTCATCATAATCATAATAATATAATAACAGCACGTAACAATAAGGCATGCTTCTAACTCTGTGCAGGATGTACGCCACACGTCCCTACCTTAACTGCGATAACCACTACAATTCGGCGAGTGGGGGGGGGGGCGGGGGGGGGGGGGGCGGCGGGGGCGCGGGGGGGGGGGGGGGGGGGGGGGGGGGGGGGGGGGGAGGGAGGGGAAGGCGGGGAAGAGGGGGGGGGGGGGGGGGGGGGGGTGGGGGGGAGGGGGGGGGGGCACTAGGTGGGTTGATTTTCCTCCGTTTATTATATAGAAAAGTCCGCTCAGTGCTTGATAATAAACCTGTTTGGCTTGAAAACTGAACTGTAGTGTGTGTTGTGGTTGTGTTGTAGTAGAGTGTGTGTATGCCAGTGTATAAGCAGGGTGTGCGGTACAATGGTTAGATTACGAATCAGCTTAGAGAAGGAAGATCTCGCTCTCTTCTCATCTCTAAGAGATTCTCGTCTCCAGATTTGTCAGCAATGCTGTGTCATCATCTCTATACTCCTTCCCTTCTCGGTCGGCATTAATACTACACTGTCACTATCCGTCGCAGACTCCTCGAGTGCCGAGGCCTCAAATCAAAAAGCGTTCTCCATTCCCTTCAAACACGTCTTGCGGTTCGACACCCCTCCTCTAATACAATCAATCCTAGCTGACACATATAAGATTCAAACGAGAGTCTCCCCATCAACGAGCATAGATCAAAAAATCCAACTCAAAATAATCTAATCTCGGCAATCATCTAACAAGAAAAAAAGAAACAACGCCTCATATCAAATCATCTCACATCGCCATTCTCCAACTCTCCATCCTCTCCGTCCTCCCGCTCACTCTTTTTCGTTAATTTGTATAAAAGCGTGGTACATTGTACTGCAGCAAATGCTGAATTACTGTGTAGAAGAGAATGTTTATATTTAGTAATTCAAGAACAAAACAACGAATGACGAAAAGAAACAGAAATTATGCAAATTTTTTTATATATGAGAACAAAGGACAGACTAATTACTGAACAGTGTTGAGATTAACGACCGTAAATACCCAACTCCAAGGAGAAAAAACTACGGCCTCTTTCCTGTAATAAAGTAACTACTAAAATATGAACAATGTTCTCTCCCCTCCCTTTTTTGGTATGTAAAATCCTTTCGCATATCGGGTGTCTGATTAACCAAAGGAAAAGCGTAAAAATCACGTCAACACCAGAACATGTAAAGCTTATATGAACATTGTTTAGAAGTATCTATGAAAACGCATGAATTATAATTGAAAGTTGATTATAGTACTGTTGAGTTAAAGTAGGCTAATAACTGCTTGGGTACTGGTTATAGTTAACGAATCGTGATGCCTTCCTAATCTACTTATCGATCACTTTGGCAAATGTATTGGAGGCTCCAAAGGTCCGATGTGCAAAATTAAACTAAGTTCTAGAGTACAGAGTATCAGTCGATTTCTCTCAATCTACTTTAACATCTGTCTGTCTTCTGATCTGGTCGTCTTCTCTCATGTCTGTCTGTCCTGTCTGTTCTGTCTTCATCGTCTCAATTTAGACTCATGCGCACGTTCGGATTCAAATCGCAGACTCCTCCTTCATGAAGAAATTGAGATCCCAGCTAATCCTTCGCTAAGTATTAATCAGACTCATCTCGGGACTCTGCGTACGCTTACAGCAATTTCAGACCGACACCGTAAAGAAGCCAACGCGAGATAATACTCATTCAAGATCACAAATAATACTTATAAATTTCTAGAATGCCATAGCTCGTCGGCACTGCTTCGACTCGACTCCCAGAGATCTTCTTAAGCATAAGACATCTATCCTCTTACCAATGCAGACACTTTCAACCTACGCGATAACTGCAAGCATTTCGAAATCAGCGGAAACGAAAAACTCAGCGATACCATATGCGCGGACCATTCGAAATCATCCAGTCTAATCGTCAGTCACATTCAACAGCCAACAGTCCAAACAACAACGTCTCTCTCGACGTCAACTGCATCTCACCACCTCTCTCGAACAATTTTCATCATTCATCAAATCACTATCATCTCTTCTTCCTCTCTGTGCCTGAATCGTGCCTGTCGTAGTCTCCTGCTCGTCATGCTCCTCTTTTCATCTCACAGTCTACTTCTCTTTCTCGAAAGTTCATCATCCATGATCATTTGTATTTCTTTTTGTTCTACGTAACTCCACCTTTTTAAACGAAGAAGCGTTTCTGACTCTGATCATTACAGTAAAATGTGAAATGTAAACGATGGTTAGATAACTATCCTTAAGATTTGAACTGTAGTGGGTTTGAGATGTATAATTAATGATTTTCAGTATACCAAATGATTGTAGAAACTATAAGATAAGGGTGTTGTTAAAGAGATCAATATTTTCCTCTTTCGCCTCCTCTTTTTTTATATTGTATGCTGGCCTCAATGGCGATTGCAATTAAAACATTTCAGAGTTCAGAGTTCTTTACTTCTGCTGAGAGGCTTCGTTTGACTTGAGCTCTTTGTTTCCCTCGATATCTACATAGATCATCTCACGGAGATCTAGATGCGTACCAGCTTGGAAAATCTAATCAGTCGCGACGACGAAATTCGAAGCTCAAATCATAGTCATCGATGAAGTGAGCGTGACAGAGTCACGCATAGTAGATCGGTTCTTAAGACACCCTGCATAACACTTAGTCAGACGTTCGCAAACGCAAAAGTAAGATGTAACAAAAATCTGACAGCAATGTCAAGTATCCTAAAGAGATGCTTACAGACCTCCATGGGTATATATCACAATCTGAGGGAATTCGGTGGTGTCACATGCGGGGGGGGGGGGGTGGGGGAAGTCCCAGGAACATTCATCAGAGAGCTCTTCGCGAACCGAAGCTCAATCCGATAGACCGACCAATAAATCTCTTCAACATCAATACACACAAGTGCGCCCTGATCAATCCGGAGTTAAAATCTCATCAACAAATCCTCAAACGATCTAACGGACAAGCATGATCAGTGTCATCTCAGGAAAGGGGGGGCAAGCTGAATTGATTACTCTCTCAAGAAGGTCTCCACTCTCATAGGTGGCAAACGGGTAGAAAAATCATCACCAAAAACTGTAGGAAAGAGCCCAAGTGCCATTTCAACAAGACCTATTCCGCATCTTCGGCCGGCGGGTAATCGTTCTCGGAGCTCTCCACTTTCTAAAAATCATATCTTATCAACATTCCTGGCAAGTTACCTCGACCTATCCTTCAAATGAACTCTCGAGACAGCCATCCTCTGACACTCAATTCTCTATCTTTATCACGTCGAAAGACTTCACACCAGTCACTCCCCATTCTCGATCTGTCTTTCTCGATCCATCGACTAGATTCTCTTCTCTCTCTCTCTCTTCACGTGCTAATTCAATATCTTTTTTATTATTTGCGGAGGTATAGCGAAATAAGCCACATTCATGTGGGTTTTTTCTGACAACCAGCTCCCACGTGTATCTGCAGTTATTGTCAACGTTGTCATCCGAATAATTCCGGACCATGCATCACGAATGGTCTACTCTCTCCGAATAAGGAGACAAGGTTTTAAAGACACTGTGTGCACAAGATGTTTCTGCGTGTGCGTCACACACGAAACACGGTTTATAATCTCATCCGAAGGATTTTGTAGTCAGCACTGATGTAACTGATCCAGGGGGAAAATAATAGCCTCATGAACAGAGTTGAACTCCGAGTCACAGACCACGAGCGCAATGCGAAAGCCCGATACCAACGCAGTGTATGTATGTATGTATGTACTGCTATGTATGATGTTAGGTAGTTATGTAATGTAGTTGTATGTTGTATGCTAGTATGCAGGTAGGTCGGCTGTCAGGTAGGCTAGTAGTGGCTAGGGAGGTGTTTGTGTGTGATTTCTTCCTCAATTCCCTCTGTATGTATTAAGTATGTCATTATGTATGATATGTATGTATGTATTACTGTATGCAGTAGTAGGCTAGGTAGCGTAGGTGTTTTTGTGTGTGTTGGCTCTCTTCCTCGTCTCCTCGCAGCTACTCACCTCTGTTAAAGATGTACGTATGTAATGAAATGTATAAAGTATATATAGATATATAATAGTAGAGAGTATAAAAGATATATATTAATATATATATATATATATAAATATAGATGTACGTACAATATGTAATGAAAGCTGCATGTATGATATATGTAGGTATGCATGTATGCATGTAATGCATGCATAGATGATGTATGTAGTATGAAGTATGTTTGTACTACGTAGCTTTGTAGTCGAGGTAAGGTGAACGGTAGTTACAGAAACCCTAAACATACCCAGCATGCACCTGTAATTAAATAGCTGTACTGTAGCATTCGGAACGTGGTCGGCGAGGCCAGCGCGCAGAGTTGAGGATACTCAGACTCGCAAAATGAACAAGCCGCAGGGAGAAGGACCAACACTAATCAACACTCCCCTCGACCTGCCGAAGGAACAACATAAAGAGGAGCGGAGAGAAACCCCAGCGATCTCTGGGTTCTGCAGCGACGTGTGCATTACCACTAACTACCGACAACTAAAATGGTAAATGACAGAGTCCTTCTGGCTGGCCTAGCTAGATGTCGCCCGGAGTGAAGACAATAGACGGAGAAAATAACATGCAGATACATAGGAAACAACTCTTCGCCTCGTATTTCGCCTCTCACGATCTTTCCTTTCTTATACTTACATAATATAAAAGGTAAAGGTGTCCAGTAACGTGTGGGACGTAGGGGAGGTCGAGGTATCAGAGACTCACTTCTCAGGGCCGAGCATATTGAGAGGCAGCGCCCAGTCGTAATCTCGCTCAATTCCCATCGCTGCTCTGCTGGTTACCTTACCCCTGACGCCAAAGAGAGGCAGGTACCCATTTAGCAGCTGCGTGAACTTGGGGACTGTACGGAGTCAAGGCCCGCCAACTGTGCACCCATACTCCAAGTGTAACTACGCTTGACCTTAGCTGGGGGAGAGGGAGTGCTCGAGGCTATCGCCTCCCCTAGAGGGGGAAATAGATAGTGTAGAAAATAGCGTGTGCATTTATTAGGGAAACAACTCTTTTCGCCCTGATTCCTCGGTCCTTAGTCTCTCTCATCTGCGTTTGTTTTATCTCCTTTCTTATAGCTGGTAAAATGATGCATTACTAGAGCTCAGTTTAAACCCCTTTTCCCACAGCAATGGTGTGTGTGTAGTTATTTTAGTTTAGTCTTTTATTTCGAGATAATTGGAATAGTCGCACTCATGTCTTTTTTTTTTTCCTTTTTTCCTTGCAATTCCACCACTGTGTGTATGCAGTTGTGTAAATTTTGTCATCCGTTCACCACCTGTGCCGGCACACGAAGGCTGTACTCCTTGTACTCTTTCCGAAAAGCGGAACGGATTTAAACAGTGTGCGCCCCCAAGAAAAAAATGATCTGGGCGGCGGGTTTACGCACACGGGACCTCGGTTTATAGTCTCATCCAGAAGAGCGTGGGTGTGTGTTTGTGTGTGTGGTGTGTGTGCGTGTGTGGATGGTGTGTGTGTCTGTGTGTGTGTGTGTGTGTGTTGGTGTGGTGTGTGCTGTGGGGGTCGTGCCGGGTGTGGAGTAGTGTGGTGTGTGTGTGTGTGTGCTGTCTGTGTGTGGTCTGTGAGTGTGGTGTGTGTCGAGTGTGTGTGTGAAGAAATCAATGTCGACAGTTGAAACAAACAAACAAACAAAGACAAAAATAAAGCAAAAAAGCAAAACAAAACAAAAAACAAATAAATAAATAAAAACAAAACAAACAGCGAAAAAACAACAACAACAAAAAAACCCAACCAAACAACCAAGCCAAAAAACCAAGCAAAGTACAAAAACAAACAAGACAAACAAAAAACCAAAACAATTTTTATAGGCGAGGCCAGTTCCGCAATCAAACGGCGACAATAAACAGGTAGACTAAGATTCCTATAGGCAACAAAGGGAAACAAACTCGAAAGTCGAGGAGCTTATTAGCCTTGGAACGAAGATTTGTTCTGACCGCTTGAACTGGTCGCATCGGGGTGCAGGTCTATGTTATCAGCCCCCATATTCCCCACCAAGGGGTTCCAGGAGTCCCTCACAGAGCTATGTCCGCTGAACTTATATCCGCTTCTGCTCTCTAGGTCACTGTTGATTTACGCCACCTCAAATGTAAACAAGAAAAGTAGTCCCATAACCAGAAGGGCGTAGGGGGACGGAGTCGCGGGTCAGAGACCAGCACTTCTCTAAGGCCAGCAATTGAGTCGGCGAGCCGATCTCCTCTCCCTCGCTGCTGTTAAACCTTTTACCGCTGTCCTAAAAGAAGGTCAGGTACCCAGTTACAGCGTGGTGGAACTGTACTGAAGCCAATGCGGCAAAACGTGTCACCCCATCCAACAAGTCACAGTCACTCTACGACGACGCTGCTTAACTTAACTATGGCTGGGGGAAAACGAGTGCACTATATTCCGACCAACTATGGAATCTGTTCGCCGTCCCCTATACCTTCAAAGATGCTACCTTGGCAAAAATATATATCGGCATGTCCTGTCTGTCCAGGTTCCTCTATATTTGGTGGATGCCCCTAACAGCTTAGGTTTTTGCAAGGGTATTATCACTTCTGTTGGTCACACAATCTGGAGCCTCAGGGTCCCTGTATGGGCGGTGCATCTTTGTAGATCTTATTACTCTTGATATCAAGCCAGACCTCTGTAATCAGAGCGCGAGCTTTAAGCGAGCCAAGACCACGAGCTTACTGGACGAGTTAGCCTGGTGGTCTTTGAGTGATTGCGCATTATCTCGTGTTTCTTCGCTGAGCCCGGTTCGAATCTCGATAAAAGAAATAATTTTTGTCTCTCTGGATTAACATCAAGTGCCGAACCCACTTCCCCCAAAAGGCTCCTTTCTGATGAGACATAAAACTGGGGCCACCGTGCGCGAAACGCACGTAGAACACTCGTGTGCACTACTGATTAAAACGCTAAAACCCGTTCCTCTTTTGGAAGAAGAGGCCATTGTGTGGGTAGGAATGATGCACAAAATTACAAAACTGCGTACCACACAGGGTACTTAGATGGTATAAATGCACAGAGTGCTTCGTTTCATTATTCTCGAAATAAAGGAAATAAAATAAATTAGAATAAAAATCAAGATACGTAACGTCGCGAAGAGGGCTGTGAGTAGATCCAGGCATAGATCCTGATTCTATCTGAACGGACAGCTTGCATCTTTTCAGGCCACTAGCAACGCTCGAGATTTGGCGCAATACAACATGTTTCGTCGCACCAACCACTGTAGGTAGCTGCATTTTTGACATCCAGGGAAACAGTTGGAATTTGAACCTACCGGAATTTCTTTTTCGCCTGTACAGTTGGGAGGTACTCCCTGCTCTTTCCTTTATCCAATTATTTCAGACTGTCGTGGGTCTCCTTTTCACTGCACAAGTCTGTTATGGAAAGCACAAACGACACACGATAAGGGAAAGGCCTATATGTTTAGAGTCTCTCCGAACATACAAGATGTTGTTTCGTTTTTCTCGTTTTCCTGTTAAACTGGAAGAAAAAAAGTGCGGCAGAGCTGAACACTCGAACCCAAACCTCACGGTTTATCCTCCTTGTTTGGCAGGGACCGTCTCCATCGATTGAATTATCACGCCCCAGACTTGCGTACTCCATTGTGCTGTAAATGGAGTAAACGGTTTCGGAATCAAAGCAGCAACCTCAGCGCGACGACGGCGATATGCCTAGTGGGTGTAGAATATTGCGCATCTGCAATGCGGACGACCCGGTTCGATTCCCGTTCAAAGGGGGATATTTTCCTCTGAGTTGTTAATTAACAATCGTGCAGAACGTCCACTCTCCCGACCACCCAAGCCGTCGTATGAGACTATAAACCGAGGTCCCGTGTGTCAACAAACGCACGCAGAAACATCTGCGGCAGATCACTAACGGTTAAATCCTGCTCCGGCTTTTTTTCGGAAGAGGTGAGGGCCATTGTGCTCCCGGTTGGAACAGATAGAAAAATTCACAAATCCATTACACACGGACAGATGTAAAAAAACACATAATGACTTAAGTCCATTATCCTCGATATAAAAGAAGAAAATAAATAAATAGATAAAGCAAACAATTTCACATAGTTTATATATCCATTAACCGTTTGAGCTCTAGATAAACAATGAACATTAGCAGATCAATAAAAAAAAAAAAATGAAAATGACGGGGGTGTCCCAAAGTGAAGAGAGACTACAAGTACCACCTAAGACAGACATAATAACGAAAATGAACTGTATTGTTAAACATTGTTAGCGGTTATATGTACCCTGAAGGGATGACAAAGTACTTGCATGTACTTTTAGGAAGGCAACAAAGGATCTGAAGGGATAAATTACAGGAGAACAACAACAAAAGTGTACAGCGAAATGGGAGAAATAGGCAGAAACCCGCTTTTCCTTAGGGTCGTCGGGTGCTCTACTAACCCTTGAGACCATCAATCTTCTGTCATAAATCTGTACTCAATAAGATTTTCCCTCATTGTTGCTTGTTCGTTACGATATGTATATATATGCAGAACAAAGAGTAGAGCCTCTAAAGAGATAAAAGGGTATATTGGAGTTGATGGGTATATAGGAAAGAGGCCTTGATCTCGAATGAGTGTAAGGTAACTTAGACTACTATTCTTTTTTTTGTTGGCCGTGGGTTATTGGGTTTCGGTTTTTTTTTAGGTTGGTTTGTGCGTTTAGTTTGTTATATCTCTGTTTGTTAAACATTGGCTGTTTGTCTGTGCGTTGATATTTGTTTTTTTTCAAGGACTTTGTTTTGTCGGTCTTCGCGTCGAAAACGAGAGAGAGAGAGACTACACTACCTACGGATACTACCTAAACCCACCACTTCTACCACCCACCGACCTGACCACTCACTGATGCGCACTGACATCATACTACTTAACTGAACTACTGACTTACTACTGACTACTCTACTAACTAACAACTGACTACTAGGCTGAACTAACTAACTGCTGCTGCTGCTGCTGCTGCTTGCTGTTACAGGATGCTGGTCTCGGGCGGGCTGTTGCATGCTGTCAGCTGCTCAAGCTATCTGCTGGCTGCCTGGCTGCTACTGCCTGCTGCGCAACTAAACTACTACTCAGCACTACTTCTTAACTGCTAGCTGGCTAAGACTACTACTTCGCAACTGCTGCTGTTGCGGCACCTGCTGCTAGCGCTGCTGCTAGTCCTCCGCGTCCTCCTGCCTCCAACTCCTCCTACTACTAAACTACTACTACTAACTCGCGAACTGACTACTACTCATACCATCCACTACCTACTACTACTAACTTGGAACTAACTCCACTACTATATAACTACTAACCAGAATAACCACCACCGACCAACCGACCACTACTACTACTGACTAACGTAACGAACTATACTACTACTATTACTGAACTACACTACTACTACTGATCACCACACCACCACCGACCACCACACATCCAAGCACCGCTGTCGTGTTATCATATCGTGGTTATTCGGTCAATGAATATTTAACTCCTATCATTTTGATGATTTTTTCTTTTCTTCCTCTTTTCTTTTCTTTCTTTCTTTATTCTTTTCTTTCATGACAGAGAGCTAGCAGAGAACTTGGCGAGAAATCAAGAAGAAGATGGGATAAGCTTGGTGGGAAATGGAAAATGTACACTTAAAAGCCACTCTCTGATTCTGATAACTGGGAGGCCTATCCACCGAGCTTTGAGAAAGTGTCCCCCCGCCCCCGACGCCTGCCCCCCCCACACCCCTCACCACACCCCCTGCCGCCCCCCCCCCCCCCCTGGGGCCCCCCCCAGCGCTACCACCACGCACGCCCCCCAACTGGCACTTCTGCCTCTTCGGCCCCAATCCCTCCCCCCGCCCCGCCCCCCACCTCTCCCCCCCCCCCCCCCCGCCACTACACCCCGCACCTGCACCCCCACCCCGACCGCACCCCTCCACCACTTCGCCCGCCTACCCCCCCGTAGCCTCCCACACCCCCCCCCCCCCAGGCCCCCCCCCCCCCCCCCCCCATTCCTACTCCGATAGAGCTCCAAAGATTCATCACCAAGTCACTTCGGATGAGACTAGAAACCGAGGCCCCGGGTGCTACGCACGCAAACATCTGCGACCACAAGCGTCATAGTCCGGTCCTGTTTTTTTGTCTGATTGCCATTGTGGGCCGGTGGGAAAAGATGACAGAATTTAACAACCCCCCCCCAAAAAAAAAAACAACAACCAAAAAACAAAACCAAAAAAACAAAAAAAAACCAAACAAACCCGCATTAACACGACGGGAACTGAATGTAGGAATATCAAAAAAACACACACAACAAGTCTTATTTCTTATTATTCTTGATAAAAATACAAAGAATAAAATTAGAATCAAAATAAAATAAAATAAACCAATGGTGAGATTTTGTGAAAGCGACCGGTGGGTTTTGTTTTTTTTTTTTTACCTACCCGGAAGGCAGCCACAATTTCCGACTTTCAGGGGGGATGTATGCTGGGTATATTGGAGTTTTCCCGTAACACCATCCGCCGTAACTCCGCCAAAAAAAGGCTGACAGAGTGACGGGGTCTTTAAATTATTTGATCTTCTGCATGTGTCTGTATATACACGAAGGGCATTACGGCAAATTTTTGGCATACCAAACGGTCTGCACATTGAACGTTCCTGGTGGTCTAGAAGAAGAGGTATAACGCGCCTGTCTAGCAAGAGAAAAAAAGTTCGGGCGGAAGTTCGGTTGGGTTCGTATCTCCGTTTGGACCCAAACCTCTTTCTCCCTTCATACCCCATTAGACCATGGAGTCGGTGGTGGTCTGGAGGGTGCTATTCTGCTTCGCGGGTGAGACGATAAACCGAGGTCCGCGTGTTACAACCAAATTTAGCGCAGAAAAAGAACCCAAAAGAACTCACGTAGCCAACAAGAGAGTTGCCCTGCAAAAATATTAGGAGAAAAGAAACAACACTCTGATAGGGAAACAAACACTGTTGCAGACAGGAAAAAACGGGTGAGCGGGCTGCTCTTGAGGCGACGTGCGCTTTGCGTCCCTGGGAAAGCAGCCCGAATGTTCACGCAGAGAAATCTGCCGTGTCTTCCAGTGATATTAAATAATAAATAAATATGATAATAATAATCTCCACCTTAATATACACCCGACGCTCCGAGATTTCGATCCCAACGACTATCATGGGACCCATGGATTGAAGTAGTATGGTTACGTCTTTAATAAAACCACGTTCGGGGTATCGAGTCTTTGTCTTTCATAAGAAAGATAGAAGTCTCCACGCATCCAAGTACACAAATACTCCAACTACTATGCAACGTAAAAGAACCACGGCAAACAAGAAGAGGTTGTCCTGACAAAAATTCTGTTCTGTAGGAAAAGGCACTGTAGGTAAAGAAAAATCCTCAAATTTTTAATACATATATTAACCGACAGGAAAAGAAAACCAACAAAACTAAAAATGGGTGGCGCTGCTCTTGTGGCGGCTCGCTTTTCACTGGGGAGAGAGCTGTCCCGAATTCAAGTAGATAAAGCTGCGTGACATTAAAAAGTGGTATAACAACACAATAAGAAGAAACTGGCATGTACATCCATATACGCATCATGCATGCATATCATGATTCATGTACGTAGGCATACAGAAACTCTGGCACTAGTGACACAACACACACTCAAACCACAACACACACACACACAGAGTACACACCACGCACAACGACACATACATGAACAAGGTACACACACATGCGAGCGTGCATGCATGCGCATCAAACACACACATAATCGCACAAGCAAAAAAACACTCGACGCACGTCTCATTTATCCTCATTATTCCTACACACAAACTGACGCGCATAACTTTGTACTAAAAATTTTCCCCCTCTTTTCTATCCCTCTCTATAGCTTCTGCTATTGTTCTTTTCTCCCTAGTCAGCCCTCCTCTCTTCGTACTATTTCTGTGTCTTCTTAGGTCTAATTTCTCCCTGCGTTTTTTCTCTCCAAAAAGAAATACGATAACAGTTTGCGTCCGACTCACCATGCCGAAATAGGATGCCTCTGTACCTTAGACTATGATGATGATGATGCTAAGATATGATGATGATGATGAGGATGAAAGATATGATGATGGATGATTATGATGGTGGTGGTGGTGGAGGTGGTGGTGGTTTTGGTGGTGGGGGTGGTGGTGGTGGTGGTGGTTATGATGTAATGTGAGATGATGATGATGATGATTGATGATGAATGGAAGAATGATGGTATATGATGATGATGACGAACAACAACATAATAAAAACAACAATAATACCGAAAAACAACAGCATCAAGAATTGCGAAAAAAGAATTCAAAGAAAAGAAAGTGGCGAAGAAGAAGACGAAGACGAAAGAAAAGAAGACGAAGAAGAAGAAGAAAAGAAGAAGAAGAAGAAGAAGACAGAAGACTAAGAAGAAAAGAATTGCGAAGAAAGAAAGAAGAAGAAGAAGAAGAAGAAAAAGAATTCACATAACCACCACCCACCACCACCACCTCACCACCACCACCACCGCCACCGCTCACCACCACCAATCCACCACCACCAACCAACACCACCACATCAACCACCACACCACCACCACCACCTACCTAACCAACACCACCCACCAACAAAAACCCACCATCAACAAAAAACAACAACAACATCATGCTAAAAAAAACCCACCCACCCCACCCACACACACCACACACCACCACAACAAACCGGGGACGGCGTCGCTTGTATCAGAGGTGCCCCGAGGAGATGATCAAGAAGTATATGCAGAAATGAAGATCGGTCTCAAGACCAAAGAGCACGGACCGGGTCCATTCAACGCCACAGCCACCCACGTACGATGAAAACAAGACAGACAACTCTACCTTTCGTCTGGACGTGGCGCGTTCACGAAAATAGAGCAGCCCCAAGGGCTTAAGACTGAGGTAGGGTGTGACGGGTGGGTTGGGGTTTGGTTTGGGTTTGGTTTGGGGTTGGTGGGTTTGGTTTAGGTTTATGGGTGGGTTGGGTGTGTGGTTTGGGTGTGGGTTGGTTGGTTTTGTGGGGTTGGTTTGGTTTGGTTTGGGATGGGTGTTGGTTTGGGGGGTTGGTTTGTGGGGTTGTTGGTGGGTTTGTGGTTTTGGTTTGGTTGGTGGGGGTGGTTTGGGTTGGTGGTGTGGTGTGTTGGGTGGGTTTGGTTGGTGGTGGGTGGGTGGGTGGGTGGGTGGGGGGGTGGTGGGTTGGTTGGTTGGGTGGGTTGTTGGTGGCTTGGTTGGTTTGGTATGGAGTTGGTGGGTGGGTTGCCGTTTGGATATGTATTGGGGGTTGGTGGGTTTTGGTTGGTTTGTTTGGGTTGGGGGTTGGTTGGGTTAGGTTGGGTTTGTTGTGGGTTGGGTGGGGGTGGGGGGTGGGTGCTGTGTGTTTGGTTTGGGGTTTGGGGTGGGTGTGGTGTGTGGGGTTGTGGTTTGGGTGGTGGGTTGGGTTGGGTTGGTGTTGTTGGGGGGTGGGTGATGGGTGGGGTAGTTGGGTTGGGTTGTGGGGTTGGTGGTGGGTGGGTTGTTGATGGGTTGGTGTGGATGGTTGGTTGGGTTGTTTGTTTGTTGGTTTGGGTGGGTTGGTTGGGGTGGTGGGTTGGGGTGGGTGTGGTTGGATGGGTGTTGGTTGTGGTGGGTGGGTGGTGTTGGGTTGGATGGGGGTGGGGTGGGTGGGTTGGTTTTGGTTTGGGTGGTTGGTTGGGTTGGGTTTGGTGGTGGGTGGGGGGGGGTTGTCGGTGGGTTAGTGGGTTTGTGTTGTTTGGTGGTGGGTTGTTTTGGTAGGGTGGGTTGGGGTGGGGGGTGTTGGTTTGGTGGTTGGTGAGGTTGTAGGGTTTGTTGGTTGGGTGGGTGGTGTTGGTGTGGGTTAGAGTGGGTGGGTGGGGTTGGTGTGGGGTTTGGGTGGGGGTTTGGTTTGGTTGGGGTTTGGTTGGGTGTGGTTGTGGGGGTGTATGGGGGCTGGGTGTGGGGGGTTGGGGTGGTTGAACATAGTAAAGAAGTATGAATGTAACAACCTGGAACTGAGCTACCGGTAGACAGGCCTGCCTTCCTTCAGTCTGGAACTACGTACAGTTTTGCTCAATGGGTTCATTCCTACAGCGTCGGGTGTGGCTTATCCATGATACGTTAATAGCAACAGAAATATAATGATATAATAATGATAATCATACATCATCACATCATCATCTTCACCATCATCATCATCGATCATCACCAACACATCATCAGCGGTCATCAACAATAACAACAAAAATACTACTACTACTGATGAGGATGATGATATGAGATATGATGATGATGAGTATGAAAGATGATAGATTGTTGTTTTTGTTGCTGTTGATGTTGCTTGTTATTATTATTATTATTATTATTATTATTATTAATTATTAGTTTTATATTATTATTATTAATAAAGATTATGGATGATAAGATTATCATCATCAGCATCATCATCATCATCATCACATCATCATAATAGGAGGAGGATGGTCGGTGCTACTGACTTCACTCTACTACTAAACTAATACACTAACTACTACTACTACTACTAACTACTACTACTACGTTCTACTGACTACGACTTCTACTTACTAGACTAACTACTAACTAACTACTACTTCTACTACTACTAACTGACTACTACTACTGAACTACTACTACTTCGAACCTACTACTTACTACTACTACTACTACTACTTGAGTACTACTACACTACTACTACTACACTTTTACTCATTACTACTACATAGTACGATACTCTACTAGTACAAGTACTTAATACTAACTACTTCGACTGACTACTAGTGTTACCACTACGTCAACTACTACTGACTACTGAACTACTACTTGACTACTACTACAACTACTTAAACTACTAACAACTGACTAACTACTACTACTTAGCCAGCAACTACTAACTACAAGCTACGTACTACGACTACTAGACACGACGTCTACTACTACATACACTACTACTAACGACTACTACTACTACTACGACTAATACGTCTACTACTACTACTAAGACTCCGTCCGGCGCTGCTCGCTGCGCTTCGCTGCTTGAAAAGTTAAAAGCGAAAGATCCCATAACCTATAAGGTCGTAGGATCTGCAGGGCCAGAGACCTGTGTCACTTCTCATGGGGCCAGCATATAGGGCGGCGCCCATCTATCTCTCTCCCTCGCTGCTTAACCCTTCCCAGACCCGTAAGAGGGCAGGGACCCATTTACAGTTGGTGAACGGGGAGACTACTAAAGCCAAGGCGCACAGACGGTCACCCATCCATCTAGAACAGGCTCTACACGTGCTTTAACTTAGCTGGCTGGTAAAGTGAGCGGCTCTGACCACTGAGCTATCCTGTAGCCCTCTGCTCTCTCAAACTACTAAAATAACCCCCCCCCTTCACCACCAACGTCCCTGCCCCCCCCAATTGAAACTACTAACGCGACAACATCAACTACGTGCTACTAATGTTACAATAAAGAGTGGATAAGTATCAAATAATCTAAAGAATAATAAAAATTATATAGTTATTAAAATTTTAACTAATCAATGACTTAATTATAATAACCAATAATAATATACTCCTAATTATAATAATATAATATAATAATAATAATTAATCTTAGCCACATAACCCTCTCTTTCTTTGCAATCTAACCATGGCTCCTGTGACCACAGGAGAGTAAACTTGAAGATCATTCCCTCTGTTACAAATCTCCACAAAAAAAAAACAGCACCTTCCTACCTCCTGTGAATGCTTCACCTGTCACACTCCTCGAGCCCTCCTCTCTTCTGCTCAGATACCTTGTTGCTTATGAATACTAGATTCACCATCCTCTGGGGCCGTAGCCCTTTCCTCTGTTTCTGGTCCTGTATCTGAATTACCTCTCTCTCTGCTCGCCTAAGCCCCATAACTACTATGACACTTTTAAACCGCACGAAACTATATTGATTCCAAACCTATGATTTTTTCCTCCTGTTTTCATCTCAAATTTGTCCCTCCTTCAACCAGACCGAATCCCACACCACCCTGCCAATGTGTATAACCTGCGTGCGTGCGTGTGTCTGGTGTGGGTGTGGGGGGGGGGGGTGGCGCACGCGTGTGTGGTTACATTTGCATTGTAACTCTGTCTAATTGGTATTGGTTATATATGTATGTGTTTTGTATCAACGCTTTGATTTGTTTTGCAAGATATAGCGCTATATAATTCCTGCATTAATCATTAACAATAATAATAATAATATTATTAATAATGATAGATAGATAGATAGATACAAATCTCACTTGTCATGAACAGGTAAATACTTAAGGTCTCATACATAGTTGTGTGAAGTGGTTGATCTTCTGAGAGAGACGCTTTGACGCTTTGACCAATTTATTGTCATTGCCCAAAGTGGCCTATTGACAAGGGGGGTTATACACGACTTTCTTTTGTAAATACAAATAAATACAAGAAAAATCACATGATGCATTTAACGTAATGAAAACAAAAAACCCCAAAATGAGCTCTCTATGAACGGATACGACTTTAAGCTCTGACGTAAACTCAGTTTCAAACTGAACACAAAGTAATAACAAGGATGAACAATAGGAACCAATAAGCAAAAACTAAAATAACGAAAAGAACATTCTAGAACATTCTTCTGAGAGAGTGAGAGAGAGAGAGAGACAGAGACAGAGAGAGAGAGAGAGAGAGCGAGAGAGAGAGCGAGAGAGAGAGAGAGAGAAAGAGAGAGAGAGTGTGTGTGTGTGTGTAGTGGATGTGGCTGACTGGTTAGCTGCAGACTGTGAGACTGTATAAGTGTTGGGTTATTATGAAGATGTAAGCGAATCCAGTCATTCGAAACAAAATGCCATAGAAAACTACTGGGCATATCCTGGAGAGAACGAAAGACCAACGAATTTGTCAAGAGTCAAATAACACGGCTGGCAGGTCCACAGGAACCCCTTCTCACCATCGTCAAGAAGAAAAAGCTGACATGGTTCGGCCACGTCACCCGCCACAACACTCTGCCAAAAACAGTACTGCAGGGAACACTCGAAGGTGGCAGAAAGAGGGGAAGACAGAACAAGTCATGGATGGACAACATCAGAGAATGGACCAGGATGAATGACTCGGCACTACTGCGCAGAGCCAAGGACCGAGATGGATGGAGGAGGCTTACCACGGCATCGTCTTTCGTGTCTCCTCCACGACCGCCAAGGTCACGGGTCTGATGATGATGATGATGATGATGATGATCCTTACGGGCGGGGACTGGATGTAAAAAAAAAAGCACATGAGTGCTTATTCATTATCCTCGAAATAAAAGCATTTGTCATTGTCATTGTCATTGTCATTGTCTGCGGCAGAACACGCTGACAATGGAGGGGGATGTGCTGGTGGGAACCCACAAGTGCAACGGCAAGACCACCGTGTCACGCCGCTTCCTCCAGGGCGGCCAGTTGGTTAATGTAAGTGCTGTGTGCGTGGCTATGTAAGTGCTGTGTGCGTGGCTATGTAAGTGTTGTGGAAGTGGCTATGTAAGTGTTGTGGAAGTGGCTATGTAAGTGTTGTGGAAGTGGCTATGTAAGTGTTGTGGAAGTGGCTATGTAAGTGTTGTGGAAGTGGCTATGTAAGTGTTGTGTAAGTGGCTATGTAAGTGGCTATGTACGTGTTGTGTAAGTGTTGTGTATGTTATGTACGTGCCATGTAAGTGTTACGTAAGTGTTGTGTAAGTGTTGTGTAAGTGGCTGTGTAAGTGCTTTGTACGTGCTATGTAAGTGTTGTGTACGTGCTATGTAAGTGTTGTGTAAGTGTTTGTATGTTATGTAAGTGCTGTGTAAGTGTTACGTAAGTGTTGTGTAAGTGGCTATGTAAGTGGCTATGTACGTGTTGTGTAAGTGTTATGTATTTATGTAAGTGCTGTGTAAGTGTTACGTAAGTGTTGTGTAAGTGTTGTGTAAGTGGCTGTGTAAGTGCTTTGTAAGTGCTGTGTACGTGCTATGTAAGTGTTGTGTAAGTGTTATGTATGTTATGTAAGTGCTGTGTAAGTGTTACGTAAGTGTTGTGTAAGTGTTGTGTAAGTGGCTGTGTAAGTGCTTTGTACGTACTATGTAAGTGTTGTGTACGTGCTATGTAAGTGTTGTGTAAGTGCTATGTAAGTGCTATGTAAGTGCCATGTAGGTGCTATGTAACTGATATATATATGTTATGTAAGTGCTCGCTAAGTGTTATGTATGTTATGTAAGTGCTATGTAAGTGCTGTGTAACTGCTATGCATGCTATGTAAGTGCTATGTATGCTATGTAACTGCTATGTAAATGCTGTGTAATTGCTATGTATGCTATGTACGTGCTATGTAAGTGCTATATATGCTATGTAACTGCTATGTAACTGTTATGTAAGTGTTATGTATGCTATGTAAGTGCTATGTAACTGCTATGTAACTGCTATGTATGATATGTATGTAAGTGCTATGTAATTGTTATGCAAGTGCTATGTAAGCGCTATGTAGATGCCATGTAACTGCTATGTATGATATGTAAGTGCTATGTATGTTGTGTAAGTGCTAAGTGCTATGTATGCTGTGTAAGTGCTATGTATGTTATATAAGTGCTATGTATGCTATGTAAGGGCTATGTAAGTGCATGTATGCTATATAAGTACTATGTAAGTGCTATGTAATTGCTGTGTAAATGCTGTGCATGTGCTATGTAATTGCTATGTAAATGTTATGTAGATGTTATGTAAGTGCTATATAAGTGCTATGTGTGCTGTGTAAGTGTATTGCAAGTGTTATATATGCTATGTAAGTGCTGTGCATGCTATGTAAGTGTTATGTCAGTGCTATATAAGTGCTATGTAAGTGGAATGCATGTGCTACGTAAGTGCTATGTAAATGTTATGTAAGTGTTATGTAAGTGCTATGT
>CM054161.1:49279185-49286685 GCA_028751875.1 Rapana venosa
AAAAAAAAGGGTAGGACAAAAATATATTATGCTTATGCCAGATTCTGAAGTGGGGGGCTTTGCGGACAAGTGGAGGCGATTTGATAACAGTTGTCAGAAAGGGTGGCTAGGCACGAAACTGGCAGTAGGCTGCGCGCGGTTTCTCATGTGCCTGTAGTGGAGGTATACAGGAAATGAGCAAGAATCTAAAATGAGTGTTGATGGGATCCATACTGTTTTGGGAATTATATATTGGATATTATCTCTGAAATACACACACACACACACTCTCTCTGTCTCTATGTCTCTTTCTCACCTTTTATCGTCTCGCTTATAGTTATAGTGTATCCTGATGAAGGATTCATATTTTATATTTTCAATACTTTATTGGACTTGCCTCTGTACATACATTTTAATGAGTGCCCTATTTCAATATCTTATAGTTATGTGTAACAAGTATGTGTACCACTTGACATTGTGTAGATGTTTATCTTTATGACTTATAGGTTTGGTTGTGTTATTTTTCTTGGCTCTGTTGTTGTTCTTGTTCTTGTTTTTTGTCTGTTTTTTCTCTTTTTTATCTTCTTCTGTTGGTTTGGTTTTTCTTTCTTTTTGTTCGTTTGTTTGTTTGTTTTGGTTAGGGGTTTTTTGGGGGTGGGGGTGGGGGGTGGGTATTTTAGGGTTTTCTTTTATTTGCTTGCTTTGGGGGGGGGTGGTTGTTGGGGGGGGAGTGTTTTGAAAAGGGTTATTTCCCCTTGTTTTTATTGTGAGACTGTATAAGTATTAGGTTATTATTTTTAAAGATGTATCCTAACGGGCGGGGACTGGATTTTAAAAAAGCACATATGTGCGTATTCATTACCCTCGAAATAAAAGAATTTGTCTTTGTCATTGTCATTGTCAACACACACACACACAACACACACACACGCACGCACGCACGCACACACACACACACACACAATATATTATATATATATTATATATATATATATATATAATATATTTTAAATATATATTATATATATATTTATATATATATATATTTTTATATATATATACACCCTCCTCACATAATACAATCGTGACAATTCATGTGGCATGTAGCTTTACAGTTGCTCTCTCTCTTCTCTCTCTTTCTCTCTCTCTCTCTCTCTTCTCTCTCTTCTCTCTCTCTCTCCCCAAACACCACACAACACACAACACAACACACACACACACACACACAACACACACACACACAACACACAGAAAAGAGAGAGAGAGAAAAAGAGAGAGAGAAAATGTAGAGGGGGGCCGGGGGATGAATGAATGAATGAATGAATGAATGAATGAATGATCTTTATTTGAGAAAAGGGGGAAGGTGTGTGCAGTATTTTATCATTATTGTGTATGTAGAGGATAAGACAAAAGGGAGGGGGGGGGGGGAAGAACAGGAAGAGAACAAGAGGAGGAAGCAGAGAAGAATGAAAAGGTTGAAGGAGGAGGAAAGGGGAAGGAACATGGGAAACAACCAGAACTACAATTTATGCAAGTTACAACACCTATAAATATCAAATGAACAAAATCATATACATGAGAATACAAGGTTTCATCACATAGCAGAAGTATAATGCACCTACCAAAACATTTCAGTGAAACAGAAATTCTTTACATGGAGAGACAGCTAGACAAGGGGTGAGAGGAGGATGGGGGGATGGGAAGGGGAAGAAGGAGAATTGGAAGAATTGCGAAGAAAAAGAATTGCGAAGAAGAAGAAGAAGAAGAAGAATTGCGAAGAAGAAGAAGAAGAAGAAGAAGAAGAATTGCGAAAAAAGGGAAAAGAAGGAATTGCGAAGAAGAAAAATTGCGAAGAAGAAGAAGAAGAAGAATTGCGAAGAAAAAGAAGAGAATTGCAAAGAAGAAAAATTGGGAAAAAAGGAAGAAGAAGAAGAAGAAGAAGAACAATTTGAACAATTTTGAACAATTTTTATTTTTCAGAGGGTAATAGATTAGCATTACATTGCTTTTTACATCAGCCCTCGGGGGAAAAAGAAGAAATAAATAAAAAGGGAAAAAAAATGTGATAATGTCAGAATTGCATAGAAAAACAAAAAAACACATACTTGTGCGCGCATGCGCGCACACACACACACACACACACACACCCCAACACACACACCCCACCACACACACACCAACACACGCACCACACACAAAACACCCCACACACTGAAAAGCAAGCAAGATATAAAATTACATCAAAGAGAGAGAGAGAGAGAGAGAGAGAGAGAGAGAGAGAGAGAGAGAGAGAGAGAGAGAGAGAGAGAGAGAGAGAGAGAGAGAGAGAGAGAGAGAGTTAAGATATACATAGAAATGATGGAAAACAAACAAATTAATAGGATGCATACTAACAAAATTAACATACCATCGGGGAGACAACTTATGTGACGAAACTACTATCGGTTCGATCAAACATTTGTGGTAAAAACAGTGTGACTTTTTTACGAGTCATCAGAAAATCATAGAACAGACTTTTAAATCTTGAAAACTTTGTTTCATTTTTTAGAAAGGTTGGGAGCCTATTCCAAACCAGCTCCCGCTAAAAACTAGACTTGATTTGAATAGAGTATAGCTGGTAAAGGGAGTTTAAATTTTTATGTGGTGTCGAAATTTGTTTTCGTGAAATGCTGCTCAAGGAAGATGGGACTACCATGAAGAATTTTATGCATTAGTACACCTTATTAAATAGCAATCTTGTTTTGAGAGGAGGATGTTACATTTTTGTAATCGAAAATGTTAATGAAGATGACTTACCTATTACTATTTTAACAGTTCGTTTGTGTATACTGATTAATGGTTTGAATGGTTATTACTGGCTAAATCCCACAATGTAGATGCATAACCCACAATAGACTGAATAAATGAATAAAAAAAATATTTTTCTCGCAGGGCAGATTCAGAAAGTGTTTGATCTTATTTAACTGGTAGGTTTTGGAGGCAATTTTCTTTGTTGATTACGTATAGGGTACAGACCAAGACAAATTATTATCGATGGTTACCCCCAAAAATTTTTTGTGACTAGAAACTTCTTCAATTTTAACACTGTTGACATAATAGAAGGTAAGTTTATGTTAAGATTTTGACGTTTTTGTTTGTTGATAACAGCATGAATTTTTTTTTAACCTGGATGAAGGGCCATGTGGTTCTTTTTGTGTCCAGTTGACAACTATGTTGATATTCTCTTGTAAACTTTGACATACTTGGAAGAGGGTTTTTGTTGGCTAGTATCAAGAGTTGTATCATCTGCAAATAGTTCATTTTGTACATTTAAACTCAATGGCAGGTCATTTATATACGAAGAAACAGCAAGGACCAAGCACTGATCCTTGTGGAACACAAAGCTATTAAGAAAAAAACTTGAAAAAGTGTTGTTTAGATATACCTTTTAAGGGTCTGTCAGAAAGGAATGATGGATAAGTGTGATGGTACTAGGGATAGTTTGTAGACTGCAACTTCCGTAGTAGAAGTCTGTGGTCTACAATATCAAAGGCTTTAGCAAAATCAATAAAGAGTATACCTGTAAATTCCTTTTTATTCATATTATGCAACCATCTGTCGGTCATTTTTACAAGGGTAGTGTGGCAGGATGGTTTGCTCTAAACCCAGACTGGTTAGGGTGTAGCAGATTATATTTGTTTAAGTGGGCTAGTAAACATTTATGAATGTGCTGCTCTAATGGTTTTGAAGAGTGGACAATATTGAAATTGGTCTGTAGTTTGATGGTTCTGAGGTATTTCCTGATTATGTAAAGGAATAATTTTTGCCCGTTTTAAGATTCTAGGAAATGTGTTTTTACTTATGCAAAGATTATAAATATATGTAAGTGTTTCAGCTATAACTGATGCCCGATAGTTTAAGAATTGTCCCATTTATTCCATCAAGTCCACGGGTTGTGATTGCTTCAGACGATTTAAAGCAGTGAAAACCTCGTTAACTGTAATAAAAGTTAACTCAATTTTAGATTCAATATTTTTACTGTCACAAAAAGCTATCAAGTTTTTTAAGTCATTGTCTTCTGATTTGTCCTCAGAGATTAACTGGTTTTGCAACGGTTGAGAAATGAAGATTTAAAGCATCAGCAGTAATATCACAGCCAACGTTTAGCTTTTAAAGAAAACTTTTGTTGGTGAGCTGGTTAAAAGTTTTCCAAATACATTTACTCTCCCTGTTGTTTTTAAGAAGCTCTCCAAAATACTTTTTTTTCTCAGTTCGTAAAAGTGAAGTTACATAATTTCTTTGTTTTTATAATCTTTCGGGGAAACCCTTTTTTTAATAGGGAATCCCTATGATGTATATTTTTGTATTTGGGTTTGTAAGCCATGGTGGTTTGTTTTGTATTTAACTTTTTAATTTGTAGTGGAGCATGTTTATTATACATTATAAAAGGATAGAATACCAATATCGTGGCTATTTAGGGATCAGTAATTTGATTAAAATCCCCTCAACGTGAATTCAGAAGGTCCTGTAGAAAAAACATGCTGTTAAAGTTTTGAGAAATTCCCAAAAGTTATAGTTTTTTTTGGCTAACTTTTGGAATTTTTACTCTTTTTTGGGACCTTGTTATACTAAGGAAAAGTGATCACTGCAAACCGGAAAGTGGAACATTTTCTCTATAATAGTGTTTTTATTTTTAAGAAAAAGAAGAAAAGAGAGAGAGAGAGAGAGAGGAGAGAGAGAGGAAGAGGAGAGAGGAGAGAGAGAGAGAGAGAGAGAGAGAAGGGGAGAGAGAGGGGAGAGAGAGAGAAGGAGAGAGAGAGAGAGAGAGAAATGAAATGAAATGAAAAATTCTTTTATTTCGAGGATAATGAAATAAGCACACATTGTGCTTTTTTTCATCCAGTCCCGCCGTTAGGGATACATCTTAATAAAATAACCCAATACTTATACAGTCTCACAATAAAAACAAGGGGAAATAACCCTTTTCAAAACAGCTCCCCCAACAACCCTCCCCCCCCCCCAAAGCAAGCATTTAAAAGAAAATTCCAAGAGAGAGAGAGAGACAGACAGACAGACAGACAGACGGACAGACGGACAGACTTAGGGACAGAGACAGACAGCCAGGGCAGACTGACAGACAGAAACTGAGGGGATGGGGATAGAAAAAGAGAGGGCGGAGAGAAGCAGGAGGCGGCAAGAATAGAAAGGGACAGACAGTTGGGGAGTTAGGAGTAGACATACACACTTTCGCTGATTGAAAATGCTGGCATAATTATGTACCATGGTATTCAACCACCTTAAGCTATAATCCTAATCCTGATTTCTATGTCTGTATCACGAGATTCCACTCTGTTTATTTTGATCCGTCAACTTTTATATAGCTGGTCTTAGAATGTTATTTAATTCATCTATTTTCAGGTAGCTGTCTCTATATGGGAGGTGCTTAAAAGCAGACATACACACACACTTCTTCTCATTCAGTAGTGTGCAATTTTTAATCTCGCGGTGATTCATTCCCAGGTGGGATGATGAGGGGTGTCAGGGTAGTGCACAGTTGGGTGGGCCCCAGAGTGTTAAGTGGGGAACGTCAAAAACAACAAAAACAACAAAATAGCTGTCAGTATGTTTATTGCACTGGTGGATTTATATCGCACGGTTCTGGTTATTCTGTTATCAACATTTTCACAGCAGTGTTTCTCCTTTCTCCTTTTACTTCCCTTTGTTTTTTCTTTCCCAGGCCCACCATCCCAAAACAGTTTCCTCCCTCCTTCTTGACCCGTCTTTCATGTTGGTGTTTCCATGCAACATGTCTCAAACTTGTCCAGAATAATGTATGTATCGTAAACTTCAACATTTTTAAACATCAATAGTCTCTAAAATTTGATCAACGTATGAGTGAATCCCCTTCCGGCTTATTTGTTTTCTCAAAAATAATTTGAAATTTTTTTTAACCATTTATAGGGGCATTTTCAAGGGAAAAGAAAAAAAAGGTTATAGCATTGAAAATTTTCCTACGGTAGTGGTTTTAAGAACTAGAATGGCACTGCTGAAAAGCATATATTAGTTTTACAGCCATAAACAGCAAGAATAGCTCATTTTTTTTGGTTGATTTGTCACAGCCTTTGATGCTGTTAGCCTTCTTCTCTTGTTCAAATAATCTGTCTCTTGATTTTTTCTTATTTGTTTGACTGCACTACGACGTCACTGTCAGTTGCTAGTTCTTTAAATGTTTATCTTTTAAGTTGGTGTTCCCAAGAACTGTCCTTAGACCTTTTTCTTTGGACTACTATTCATTAAAAAAAAATCTAAGTGGTCGTAAGAGGCAAGGTGTCAGAGACTTCAGTTCTCCAGGGGTCAGCTATTGAGAGAGGCACTCATCTCCTCTCCCTCACTACTTTACCTTCCCCGACCCCAAAGGGGGAGGTACCCATTTACAGCTGGGTGAACTGGGGGGCTTACTGAAGCCCAGGTGCGCAATAGGCCACCATCCACTTGGTAACCATGCTTGATGCTGCTTAACATTCGCTTGGGGAAAGTGAGTGCTCTGAGCACTGAGCTACCCCATCCCCACATATTTTAACCTTCCTCTGCAATGTTCCTTGCCCTTACATAGTCAGCAAGACTATGGTGACTTTCTGATGACAGTCATACTTACAAACTGGGTGCTTTTTAACTTCCCGAGATCATATTTTTTTAAACAGTGAGTTAATGACGTAAAAACCCCGTTAACAAACGATAAAGGGTTACCTGAATGTTGATTTAGACAGAACTATAAATTTTAGGGTATTATTCCCTTTGTTTTCTGTTGGATGTATCTACAAAACCATTCTTTTTATTAAAAAAAACTATTCGAAAACTTGGTCCATCTTCCATGATGACGTTCTGTCTTGCATGATGTTTGAGCTTTTCTGTATGTCATGGGTGCTCTACTGAACTATGGAGAATTAATTCTCTCTCTAAACATGTGCCATCCCAGCACAACTCCCGTCTGTGCTCTTGTGTGGTATTGGCTGTGGCTGTTCCAGCCTTCATCTACCTGGATGTCTCTGTTTGCTTTGGGGTGCACACTGTCATGATTGAAAAGTTCATGCCAACAGCATCGTTGGCTTTTCAGAAAGCTCAGTACCCTTCTTCTTTATTTGTTTCCAGTGTGTGTGTGTGTGTGTTGTGGGTGTGTGTGTGCGTGCGTGCGTGCGTGCGTGCGGTTGTGTGTGTGTGTGTGTGTGTGTGTGTGGGTGTGTGTGTGGGGTGTGTTGTGTGTGTGTGTGTGTGTGTGTGTGTGTGTGTGTGGTTTTGCTCCTGTAAAGCTGTGTGCCTGTGTGCATGAGGGGTTTGGGGTGTCTCCCTGTGAAATCTGTTACTGGCTACCTGTGCCTGCCTAAACTGTAAACCCCATGGGTTTTTCGTTCCGGGGGTTTGACCTCTGAACAAAAATTATTTATCCGGGATGATTGTTTTATTTTTCTTGGCTCGTTTGTCTTTTTTCTTTTTGTTTGTCTGTTTTTTCTCTTTTTTATCTTCTTCTGTTGGTTTGGTTTTTCT
>CM054161.1:49289185-49304185 GCA_028751875.1 Rapana venosa
TTTTAACACTGTTTGACATAAATAGAAGGTAAGTTTATGTTAAGATTTTGACGTTTTTGTCTTGTTGATAACAGCATGAATTTTGTTTACCTGGATGAAGGGCCATGTGGTTCATTTGTGTCCATGTGACAACTATGTTGATATTCTCTTGTAAACTTTGACATACTTGGAGAGGGTTTTTGTGGCTAGTATCAAGAGTTGTATCATCTGCAAATAGTTCATTTTGTACATTTAAACTCAATGGCAGTCATATTATATACAGAAGAAAACAGCAAGGGACCAAGCACTGATCCTTGTGGAACACCAAAGCTATTAAGAAGAAAACTTGAAGAAGTGTTGTTTAGATATACCTTTTGAAGTCTGTCAGAAAGGAATGATGAGATAAGTGTGATGTACTAAGGGGATAGTTATGTAGACTGCAAGCTTCCGTAGTAGAAGTCTGTGGTCTACAATATCAAAGGCTTTAGCAAAATCAATAAAGAGTATACCTGTAAATTCCTTTTTATTCATATTATGCAACCATCTGTCGGTCATTTTTACAAGGGTATGTGGCAGGAATGGTTTGCTCTAAATCCAGACTGGTTAGGGTGTAGCAGATTATATTTGTTTAAGTGGGCTAGTAAACATTTATGAATGTGCTGCTCTAATGGTTTTGAAAGAGTGGACAATATTGAAATTGGTCTGTAGTTTGATGGTTCTGAGGTATTTCCTGATTTATGTAAAGGAATAATTTTTGCCTTTTTCAGATTCTAGGAAATGTGTTTTTACTTATGCAAAGATTATAAATATATGTAAGTGTTTCAGCTATAACTGATGCAGATAGTTTAAGAATTGTCCCATCTATTCCATCAAGTCCACGAGTTGATGATTGCTTCAGACGATTTAAAGCAGTGAAAACCTCGTTAACTGTAATAAATGTTAACTCAATTTTAGATTCAATATTTTTACTGTCACAAAAAGCTATCAAGTTTTTTAAGTCATTGTCTTCTGATTTGTCCTCAGAGATTAACTGGTCTGCAACGGTTGAGAAATGAAGATTTAATGCATCAGCAGTAATATCACAGCCAACGTTTGAGCTTTTATGAAAACTTTTGTTGGTGAGCTGGTTAATAGTTTTCCAAATACATTTACTCTCCCTGTTGTTTTTAAGAAGCTCTCCAAAATACTTTTTTTTCTCAGTTCGTAAAAGTGAAGTTACATAATTTCTTTGTTTCTTATAATCTTCTCGGGAACCTTTCTTTAATAGGTAATCCCTATGATGTATATTTTTCTGTATTTCGTTAGTAAGCCATGGTGGTTTTGTTTTGTATTTAACTCTTTTAATTTGTAGTGGAGCATGTTTATTATAAACATTATAAAAGATAGAATACCAATATTCAGTGGCTATATTAGGATCAGTAATTTGATAAACATCACTCAAACGTGAATTCAGAAGGTCCTGTAGAAAAACATTGCTGTTAAAGTGTGAGAAATTCCTAAAAGTTATAGTTTTATGGCTAACTTTTGGAATTTTTACTCCTTTTTTGGACCATGTTATATACATATAGGAAAGTGATCACTGCAAACCGGAAAGTGGAACATTATCTCTATAATAGTGTCTTTATTTGAAGAAGAAGAAGAGAGAGAGAGAGAGAGAGAGAGAGAGAGAGAGAGAGAGAGAGGAGAGAGAGAGAGAGAGAGAGAGAGAGAGAGAGAGAAGAGAGAGAGAGAGAGAGAGAGAGAGAGAGAGGAGAGAAAATGAAATGAAATGAAAAATTCTTTTATTTCGAGGATAATGAATAAGCACACATGTCTTTTTTACATCCGTCCCCGCCCGTTAGGGATACATCTTAATAATAATAACCCAATACTTATACAGTCTCACAATAAAAACAAGGGGAAATAACCCTTTTCAAAACAGCTCCCCCCAACAACCCTCCCCCCCCCCCCCAAAGCAAGCATTTAAAAGAAAATCCAAGAGAGAGAGAGAGACAGACAGACAGACAGACAGACGGACAGACGGACAGACATAGGGACAGAGACAGACAGCCAGACAGACTGACAGACAGAAACTAGAGGGGATGGGGATAGAAAAAAGAGAGGACGAGAGAGAAGCAGGAGGCGGCAAGAATAAGAAAGGGACAGACAGTTGGGGAGTTAGGAGTAGACATACACACTTTCGCTGATTGAAAATGCCTGGCATAATTATGTACCATGGTATTCATACCACCTTAAGCTATAAATCCTAATCCTGATGCTATGTCTGTATCACGAGATTCCACTCTGTTTATTTTGATCCGTCAACTTTTATACTAGCTGGTCTTAGAATGTTATTTTAATTCATCTATTTTCAGGTAGCTGTCTCTATATGGCGAGGTGCTTAAAAGCAGACATACACACACACTGTCTTCTCATTCAGTAGTGTGCAATTTCAATCTCGCGGTGATTCATTCCCAGGTGGGATGATGAGGGTGTCAGAGTAGTGCACAGTCTGGGTGACCCCCAGAGTGTTAAGCTGGGGAACGCTCAACAACAACAACAACAACAAAATAGCTGTCAGTATGTTATATTGCACTGGTGGATTTATATCTGCACGGTTCTGGTTATTCTGTTATCAACATTTTCACAGCAGTGTTTCTCCTGCTCCTTTTACTTCCCTTTGTTTTCTCTTTCCTAGGCCCACCATCAAACACAGTTTCCTCCCTTCCTTCTTGACCAGTCTACATGTTGGCTGTTTCCATGCAACATGTCTCAAACTTGTCCAGAATAATGTATGTATCGTATCATTCAACATTTTTAAACATCAATAGTCTCTAAAATATTGATCACGTATGAGTGAATCCCCTTCCGGCTTATTTGTTTTCTCAATAATAATTTGAAATTTTTTTTAACCATTCATAGGACATTTGCAAGAAAAGAAAAACAAGGTTACTAGCATTTGAAATTTGCCTACGGTAGTGGTGTAAGAACTAGAATGGCACTGCTGAAAAGCATATATTAGTTTTACAGCCATAAACAGCAAGAATAGCTCATTTTTTCTGGTTGATTTGTCCACAGCCTTTGATGCTGTTAGCCTTCTTCTCTCTGTTCAAATAATCTGTCTCTTGATTTTTACTCTTATTTGTTTGACTGCACTACGACGTCACTGTCAGTTGCTAGTTCTTTAAATGATTTATCTTTTAAGTTGGTGTTCCCAAAGAACCTGTCCTTAGACCCTTTTTCTTTGGACTACATATTCATTAAAAAAAAAATCTATGTGGTCGTAAGAGAGCAAGGTGTCAGAGACTTCAGCTTCTCCAGGGGTCAGCATATTGAGAGAGGCACTCATCTCCTCTCCCTCACTACTTTACCTTCCCTGACCCTAAAGGGGGAGGTACCCATTTACAGCTGGGTGAACTGGGGGACTTACTGAAGCCAAGGTGCGCAAATGGCCACCCATCCACTTGGTAACCATGCTTGATGCTGCTTAACATTCGCTTGGGGAAAGTGAGTGCTCTGAGCACTGAGCTACCCCATCCCCACATATATAACCTTCCTCTGCAACTGTTCCTTGCCCTTACATAGTCAGCAAGACTATGGTGACTTTCTGATGACAGTCATACTTACAAACCTGGGTGCTTTTTAACTTCCAGAGATCATATTCTTTTTAAACAGTGAGTTAATGACGTAAAACCACGTATAACAAACGATAAGGATTACCTGAATGTTGATTTAGACAGAACTATAATTATAGGGTATTATTCCTTAGTTTTCTGTTGGATGTATCTACAATCCATTCTTTTTATTAAAAAAAAACTATTCGAAAACTTGTCCATCTTCCATGATGACGTTCTGTCTTGCATGATGTAGAGCTTTTCTGTATGTCATGGGTGCTCTACTGAACTATGGAGAATTAATTCTCTCTCTAACATGTGCCATCCTAGCACAACTCCAGTCTGTGCTCTTGTGTGGTATTGGCTGTGGCTGTTCCAGCCTTCATCTACCTGGATGTCTCTGTCGCTTTGTGTGCACACTGTCCATGATTGAAAAGTTCATGCCACACAGCATCGTTGGCTTTTCCAGACAAGCTCATGCTACCCTTCTTCTTTATTGTTTCCAGTGTGTGTGTGTGTGTGTGTGTGTGTGTGTGTGTGCGTGCGTGCGTGCGTGCGTGCGTGTGTGTGTGTGTTGTGTGTGTGTGTGTGTGTGTGTGTGTGTGTGTGTGTGTGTGTGTGTGTGTGTGTGTGTGTGTGGTGTGTGTGTGTCTGCTCCTGTAAAGCTGTGTGCCTGTGTGCATGAGGGTTGGTGTGTCTCCATGTGAAATCTGTTACTGGCTACCTGTGCCTGCCTACTACTGTAAACCCCTAGTGGGTTTTGCGTTCTCTGGGTTAGACACTCTGAACAATAATTATTTATGCCGGCTATGACTTGTTACAACACTAGCAACAAAAACTACAACAACAACAGACATTGCCATCATCGACATCGTAATAATGGTACTGGTAATGCCTTGTCAGGGACAGCGTTATGGCAAACGAGGAACTGAAACAGCAGATGTCCGACCTGAGAGAAGAGCTGAAGAACACCCAGCTTCAGCTGCAGACTGAGAGGAAAGCAGACCAGCAGGCCCTTCAATCCACACAGGAGTCTCTTCAATCCACACAGGAGTCTCTTCAATCCACACGAGAGACTCTTCAATCCACACAGGAGTCTCTTCAATCCACACAGGAGTCTCTTCAATCCACACGAGAGACTCTTCAATCCACACAGGAGTCTCTTCAATCCACACGAGAGTCTCTTCAATCCACACAGGAGTCTCTTCAATCCACACGAGAGTCTCTTCAATCCACACAGGAGTCTCTTCAATCCACACGAGAGTCTCTTCAATCCACACAGGAGTCTCTTCAATCCACACAGGAGTCTCTTCAATCCACACGAGAGTCTCTTCAATCCACACAGGAGTCTCTTCAATCCACACGAGAGTCTCTTCAATCCACACAGGAGTCTCTTCAATCCACACGAGAGTCTCTTCAATCCACACAGGAGTCTCTTCAATCCACACAGGAGTCTCTTCAATCCACACAGGAGTCTCTTCAATCCACACGAGAGTCTCTTCAATCCACACAGGAGTCTCTTCAATCCACACGAGAGTCTCTTCAATCCACACAGGAGTCTCTTCAATCCACACAAGAGACTCTTCAATCCACACAGGAGTCTCTTCAATCCACACAGGAGTCTCTTCAATCCACACGAGAGTCTCTTCAATCCACACGAGAGTCTCTTCAATCCACACGAGAGACTCTTCAATCCACACGAGAGACTCTTCAATCCACACAGGAGTCTCTTCAATCCACACGAGAGACTCTTCAATCCACACGAGAGACTCTTCAATCCACACGAGAGACTCTTCAATCCACACAGGAGACTCTTCAATCCACACGAGAGACTCTTCAATCCACACGAGAGTCTCTTCAATCCACACGAGAGACTCTTCAATCCACACGAGAGTCTCTTCAATCCACACGAGAGACTCTTCAATCCACACGAAAGACTCTTCAATCCACACAGGAGTCTCTTCAATCCACACGAGAGTCTCTTCAATCCACACGAGAGACTCTTCAATCCACACAAGAGACTCTTCAATCCACACGAGAGACTCTTCAATCCACACGAGAGACTCTTCAATCCACACAGGAGACTCTTCAATCCACACAGGAGTCTCTTCAATCCACATAGGATCCACAATGAGTAAGAGAGAGACAGACAGACAGAGAGAGAGACAGAGAGAGAGAGGTGTATAGGTTGCCAGGGTTCTTTTATTCTTTCACAAAGTCTTTGTTGTTTGTTTGTTTTTCATTCACTAATGACACTTCTTTTTGTTTGACAAGTGTGTTGAGTCTGTAATTGGGCCTATACTTATGGAAAATTCGTAAGAGTAGGCCTCTTACGAAAAGCGGAACAGGATTTAAAGTGTGCGTAAGATGTTCTGCGTGCGTTGGCACACGTGGCCTCGGTTTATAGTCTCATCCGAAGGACTTTTGGGGAGAGTGGAGTCTGCACTGATGTTAACTCCAGGGGAAAATATCCCCTTGAACGGGAATCGAACCCGGGTCGTCAGATTGCAGAGTGCAATGTTCTAACCTCTAGGCTATCCCGTTGAATGTGTTGTGTTGTGTTGTGTGTCGATAATTATCAATGTGTGTGTGTGTGTGTGTGTGTGTGTGTGTGTGTGTGTGTGTGTGTGTGTGTGTGTGTGTGTGTGTGTGTGTGTGTGTGTGTGTGTGTGTGGTGTGTGCACTGTGTGTTTGATCTTGCTTGTGCTGACCAATGTAAGTTTCATGGGGTTAAAGCTCTGTTTCTAAGTGTAAAAAACAAGACTTGAATTGATAATTTGTTTGTCGGTATGTATATCCAGCGTGGGTGTCTGTCTCTTTCTCTGTCTGTCTCTCTCTCTGTGTCCTTCTGTCTCTGTGTGTCTCTCTCTGTCTCTCTGTCTGTCTGTCTCTTTCTGTGTCTTCTCTGTCTCTCTGTCTCTCTATCTCTGTTTTTGTCTCTCTGTGTTTTTCTCTCTTTCTGTCTATCTGTCTGTCTGTCTCTCTCTATGTCTCTCTGTCTCTCTATATCTATCTCTGTCTCTCTCTCTGTAACCCTTGGAAAATAGAGATCATTCATTCATTCTCTCTCTCTCTCTCTCTCTCTCTCTCTCTCTCATCTCTCTCTCTCTCTCTCTCTCTCTCTCTCTCTCTCTCTCTCTCTCGCTTTAATATAGGAAACCTTTCAAAACTCATAGATCAGCAGGTCGTGATATGAATTATCGATAAGCTGACAAAAAACTCGGCTGTCAGGTTCTTTTGTTCTTTCACAAAAAAATTTTTTTTACTTAATTCATTGATGACAATTCTTTTTGTGTGGCAAGTGTGTTGAGTCTGTAATTATGCTCATACTTATGGAAGGGTGATATGGATAACTTAAGCAGCCATACAGACATTTTTGTTTTCTTTTTGACAACGATAAATTGACCAATGAAATTTTCAACAATAAGTTCAAGGAATGGCTGGAAGAAAACTAATAATTTATTTTTTATTTTTTTATTTCTTTTTATTTTATTCTTTTATATCGAGGATACTGGAATAAGCACTTATGTCCTTTTTTTTACTTCCAGTACCCCGTGTGTATGCGGTTTTGTAAATTCTGTCATCCGTTTACACCGGCCTACTCTTTACGAAAAGCGGAACAGGATTTAACGTCTGCGCAAGATGTTCTGCGTGCGTTCGCACACGGGACCTCGATTTATAGTCTCATCCGAAAGACTTTTGGGGAGAGTGGAGTCTGCACTGATGTTAACTCCAGAGGATAATATCCCCTTGAACGGGAATCGAACCGGGGTCGTCAGATTGCGAGCGCAATGTTCTGACCACTACATAACATATGGAGCACAAATCCAACATCACTCAGTCAAAAGCGCTAAATTTAGCGCGCCCCTTCCTTTTACCAAGTCCAAGTGTGGTCAGTTCCTGCTGTGATTAGCACCAACTGGGAAGGGATGGATTGAAGAGCAGCAGCTGAGAGTAGCTGAAAGTCGGGGAAACTGACCACAGCTGTGTTAGCAACCTGCACTCTCCCTTAAAGGAGAAAAAAAATCTTTTGAAGTCGGAGTATGGCTGCCTGTATGCGTTACTTTCACGCACTACCATCACGATGATGCCTGCCACCCTGACCTATCCAGAAGGGCGGACCGTCCAGTACGAGGGTCACCTGGTCACTGAAGGCCACAGACACAAAGGAAGGAAGGACGGACCGATGCTGGTGTGTCTGCATGAGGCCAAACAGCACAAGGGAGGGAAGCCTGGAAAAAAAACAAAGAGGGCGCCTCGATGTATCACGTGGTTAGTCGGTGCATCAGCCTTCCCTGCTCCCACCCCCCCTCCCCCCCCCCCTATCCCTTACGTGGATTTCGATACGGTCACCTGCGTGGTGTGTTCCATGTCGCTTGGCCGAACTTTCCCCCTCTCCCCCTCCCCACCCTCCACCCTTTTTTTGAGATTGGTTTTGTTTGTACTTAAAGTTTTGTTGTTTTGTGTATTCAAATTTTGGGTTGGTCGGAGCATTCGCTTTTCTTCCTTCCCCCAAGCCAAGGTTAAGCAGCGTCGAGCGTGGTTAGACTATCAGTTGGATGGGTGACCGTTTGCGCGTCTTGGCTTCAGTACAGTTCCTCCTCCCAGTTCACCCAGCTTTAAAATGGGTACCTGCCCTCTTTTAGGGTCAGGGAAGGTAAAGCAGCGGAGGGAGAGAGAGGAGATGGGTGCCGCCCTCAATATGCTGGCCCCTAGAGAAGCTGAGGTCTCTGATGCCTCGCTCCCCGACGACCACGTAGGTTATGGGACACCTTTACCTTTACCTTTTCACGAGTCGTTTAAACGCCCTGTTGCTGTGTATGTACAAGTGTGTGTAAATCTCTCCTTACAAAAAGAAACAACAACAAAACTGATCCTTCCAGTGGAGGCTTTCTGTAAATGAAATGTGACTCTGGTACAAAGTGTGTGTGTGTGTGTGTGCGCGCGCGCACGCACACACACACACACACACACACACACACACACACACACACACACACACACACACACACACACACACGCGCGCGCGCGCGCGCGCGCGCACACACACACACCTATTTTTGTTTGGGTACACATAATGTATAGCAACCCATAAATGCCATGCCTGTATTGAGCTCAGTGCCCCTTTGGGACTTCTCGGTCTGTCTGTCTGCCTGCCTGTCAGGCTGTCTGTCTCTTTCTCTCTGTCTCTATCTGCTGGTCTGTCCGCCTAACTGACAGGCTGTCTGTCTATCTGTCTCTCTGTCTGTTTGTTTGTCTGTCTCCCTCTCTGTCTCTCTCAGTCTGTCTCTCTCTCTCTCCCTCTCTCTCTGTCTCTCTTTCTCTGTCTCTCTCTATCTCTCTGTCTCTCTCTCTATCTCTCTGTGTCTCTCTCCCTCTCTCTCTCTCTCTCTCTCTCTGTCTCTCTCTCTCTCTCTCTCTCTCTCTCTCTCTCTCTCTCTCTCTCTCTCCACTTCTCAAAACAAAATCGTTTGTATAATTTTGCATCTGTATTGATTGTGCAATGTACACCCCAAAAAAACACCCGAATGAAAAAAAATTGGAAAAAAAACACCCAACCGGGCTGTAAATGTTGACGGAGAAGACCAAGCGGTTTCTTGTCCAAGACCGACAAGCCTTAGATACAGCTGATTGTTTTTATCCCACTGGCTTGTGTTTGCTCTCTCCAGTTCATACTTCGTCTTTTGTCTTATGTTTGGTTTTGTTTGGTTCTTGTTGTTTTGTACTGAACAGTATGTCATCTACAACAGGATGAATGAATAAACAGGAGTCTTTTTTTTCTTATTACACTTTTGTTAAAGGCTGTTGTTGTTGTTGTTCCTTAGTTTTACGTCTGTTTACAACAAAATGATATAGGGATTTTGGGTTTAAAAAAAAATTCTTTTAATTTTGAGGATAAACGCACGTTTAAAAGCGCATGAGTGCTTATTCCATTATCCTAGAAATAAAAGAATAACATAAAATAAAATAAATAAAGAGAGAGACATACATACAGACAGACACAGACAGACAGAAGGCTGACATAATTTGATCTCTGAAATAATATATTCATGAAGACACTTTTGCCCCTTATATGAAGGGATTTCTGAACAAATTAATGGTTAATACTAACAACATACAGTACAATAATTATATTTGATTTATTTATTCTTTTATATCGAGGGTAATGGAATAAGCACTCATGTGCTTTTTTACATCTAGTCCCCGTGTGTGTGCAGTTTTGTCAATTTTGTCATCCGTTCCCACTGGCACACAATGGCCTGCTCTTCCGAAAAGCAGAACGGGTTTTAACATACGCGCAAGATGTACTGCGTGCGTTCGCACACGGGACCTCGGTTTATAGTCTCATTCGAACTTTTGGGGAGAGTAGAGTAGGCACTGATGTTAACTCCAGAGGAAAAATCCTCTTGAACGAGATTCGAACCCGGGTCAGCAGATGACGAATGCATCACTCTAACCACTGCACCAGGCTATCCAGTCCCCCTGATGATTATAATTACATGTTTGTCCGTCGTGTTCGACGATGACCTCCAAAACAGCAGAGGATTCAGCTGCTGTTTCCCAAATTGGTCATCAATTTGATCATAGTGGAGATGCCTTTCCCACAGTACATCCCCACTATCCCATCACTATTGTTGTCTGTTACAATATGAGTGAAAATGCGTCGCGTCACGCTTCCGTTAACCCCCTGACAAGTCAGGCCCAGCGCATCCGACTTCGGCATAAGAGAGAATTGTTATCTTTTAAGTCTTTCTGGGGGGAAAAAGGCAGGAGAATGGACCAAGAAGGCAAAAACAAAAAAATAGACAAGGAGGAGGTGACAGGAAGAAAAGGAACACGGCAGAGAGGGATAGAAAAGAGGAAATTTCTAGCACAGAATTTCCAGGATGTGGGGATGTTATTTATACTGATAGGCCCCTAGGCATTCCCACAGGAGGAGAGTATTTTCAGCTTTACCATCCATTCATGACCTTAGCTTTGACAACTTATTGATTTTCTCTGAAGGCTTTTCAACTAACCAGCCCAGGTACGTTGATGTTTGATTGTAACTCAGTTTTGTTTGGTTTGGTTTGGTTTGGTTTTGCTTTTGTTTTGTTTGAGGTTTTCTACCTTTTGTTTTTCAATTCTTTTATTCCGAGAACAATGACTAAGAGCACTGATTTGCTTTCTTTGTACAGATTCAGTGTCCGTGTGTCTGTGGTTTTGTATTGCTGTGTGTAGGTTGGGGGGAGGGGGGGGTTGTTGTTGTTTTTGGTTGTTGGTGGTTTGTGGAAGGGGGAGGGTGTTTGTTTGTTGAGGTTTTATTTATTGGGTTTTGCCTGGTATGGGGTGGATTTTTATCCTCTTTTTTTTTGCAGAAGGGGGTATCCTTTTGAGGTTTTTTTTGTTTTGCTCTGTGTGTGTGTGTGTGTGTGTGTGTGTGTGTGTGTGTGTGTGTGTGTGTGTGTGTGTGTGTGTGTGTGTGTGTGTGTGTGAGTCAAAGTCAAAGTCATTTTTTAATTTCCAGACGGTACAGTGAATAAACAATGCATTTGCTTTTTTTCATCAAGCCATCTATCTATCTACCACTAGTGTGTGTGTGTGTGTGTGTGTGTGTGTGTGTGTGTGTGTGTGTGTGTGTGTGTGTGTGTGTGTGTGTGTGTGTCTGTGTCTGTGTGTCTGTGTCTGTGTGTATGTCTGTGTATCTGTGTGTGTGTCTGTCTATTTATCTATGTGTGTATGTATGTGTTTGTGCGTACATGCGCCCACGCACATGTCTGCATGCTTATACATGTGCACACGCGTACGTGTGCACACATGCGTGGGTACCAGCATAGGTATGTGCCTGTGCCAGCGTACGCGCACGTATATGTAGTTGCATGCATGCGTGCGTGCGCGTTACATGCATACGTCCGCGTACATGTCTGTATTCGTTCTTCATTCGTATAGCGACCGCTTCCTTTCATGCGGTCTCTTTCTTGTCTGGAATCTTTAGATCTTTGTCTTTTTTTTTCTCTCTCCCTCTCTCTCGCACTCACTTTCTCTCTCTCTCTCTCTCTCTCTCTCTCTCTCTCTCTCTCTCTCTCTCTCTCTCTCTCTCTCTCTCTCTCTCTCTATCTCTCTCTCTCTCTCTCTTTCTCTCTCTATATCTCTCTCTCTCTATCTCTCTCTCTCTCGCTCGCTCCCTCTCTCTCTTTCTTTTCTCTCTCTCTCTTTCTTTCTCTCTCTCTCTCTCTCTCTCTCTCTCTCTCTCTTTTTTTTTCTTTCTCTCTCGCTCTCTCTCTCAGACCTTATATCCAGAATTTGGTAGAAGAGATAGGGATAGTGATATCACAGATCCCACAGATATAAATCATGCTTTAAATCGTCCTATCTCGAAGGAAGAAATCAGTACTGCCATTAGAAAGCTTAAGAGTAAAAAAAGCGGCAGGTCCAGATCCTATTATTGCAGAAATGTTGAAGTACTCAGGCGATGTTGCGGTAAACATTTTTACGAAATTGTTTAATAATCTGTTTGAAAGGGGGTATATCCAGAATGTTGGACAGAGTCTGTTTTGTTGCCATTGTACAAGAAAGGTGATGTTAACGAAACTAATAAGTATAGAGGGATTTCTTTGTCTAACATAAGTGGGAAAATGTATAGCTCTATTATAAACAGCAGACTGCAAGAATGGATAGAATTCAATGAGATTACGGGAGAACACCACGCAGGCTTTAGAAAATATCATTCTACAGTCGATCATATTTTTACTTTGTTAGCAGTTATAGAAAAACAATTTGCATATAATCGAAAATTATACCAATATAAAAATTCCATATGTTATTGTTATTATTATTATTATTATTATTATTAAAACCACGCACATTCAATATGATTCCAAGATTTTTTTTTAAAAGAAAGAAAGAAAGAACAAGGTTTAGATGATTTACTTTTAACAGGTAGAAGATCTAAACACTCGAAAGGAACGATTGTCTATTTACCACAACAGGTAGAAGATCTAAACACACAAAGGGAACGATTGTCTGTTTACCACAACAGATAGAAGATCTAAACACACGAAAGGAACGATTGTCTATTTACCACAACAGGTAGAAGATCTAAACACACGAAAGGAACGATTGTCTATTTACCACAACAGGTAGAAGATATGAACACACGAAAGGAATGATTGTCTATTTACCAGAAAGAAAAAACTTGCACTTGGATTAATTGAGGTGGACGCAAAATTAATCACCCAGACCTGCCAGTCTTGCTACTGGCCCCATTCACAAGTATCTGTCCACTGACGCATCTTCCAAGCTTGTCACATCTCTCATTCTTTCACGTTTAGACTATTGTAATTCTCTTTTGGTTGGCCTTCCAGCATCATCCATCCACTCTCTTCAACGCATACAAAACTTTGCAGCTCGAATGGTCCTAAAAAAGAAAAAAATCTGAACACAACACTCCTCTTCTGCAATCTCTCCACTGGCTGCTTGTTTCACAGAGACTGAAGTATAAGACCAATACCCTCTGTTTCAAATGTCTTCACAAATCTGCACCGTTATCTTTGTAACTGTCTTCATCTGTACACTCCATCCCGTTCCCTTCGCTCAGCTGCAGATACTTTGTGCTTTCGAACACCCAGATTCAAACAAACGTCGCTCTTTCTCTGTTTCTGGTCCATCCACCTGGAATGATCGCCCTCTTTCACTTCGCCGAAAGCCTACATTTGATACTTTCAAATCCAGCCTTAAAACGCACTTATTTCCTACCTGACACTTTCCCCTCATATCTCTTCCTACTTTTCAACAGCATCCTTCATCTCCTTCATCACCTCCTAAGTGTGTGTGTGTGTGTGTGTGTGTGTGTGTGTGTGTGTGTGTGTGTGTGTGTGTGTGTGTGTGTGTGTATGTGTGTGTGTGTGTGTGTGTGTGTGTGTGTGTGTGTGTGTGCATAAGTTTGAAATATCTTATGTTATTTGAGGAAAGTTGCATGCGTGTAAATGATTTGAGTGCAAGCGCTTCGGTTTGTTTAGTTTACAAGATTCAGCGCTATATAAATTATTAATAATAATAATAATATATGGAATTTATATAGCGCTGAATCTTGTAAAAAATTAAAAAAAACAAATCGAAGCGCTTGCACTCAATCATTTACAGGCATGCAACTCTCCTTAAACATAATGAACAACAGATTTCAAAAACCATGCGCGCGCACGTATGCACGCATGCACGCACACACACGCGCACACACACACACACACACACACACACACACACACACACACACACACACACACTCTCGGAACAACACTTAGAAGGTGAAAGATGCTGTTGAAAATTGGGCTCCTTGTGGACTTCCGACCCTGAGGATGAGACATAACGAATCTGGGTATGGCTGTGGCGGCGGGGAGATCGGAATGAGCGGCGTGGGAACAGTAGGACGGGGGACGTCACAGAAGATGAGGCAGCCAAAAAAAAAATTCCCACGTCAGTGTTCCTTAGTCTAGGGATGTGATTCTATTAATTCGTAGTTGCACAATGGAAAAACTGAAAATCTGATCTTAAAAAAAAAGAAGAATTTTTTTTTAATTGTTTAAGCTATTTAAAAAAATTCTTTTTTAAAGGAATATTGTCGGAACTGCCCTGTAGGCCTGTAAGCTCTGTTAAATATCAATGAAACCTAAAATGCAATCAGTGTTCTCTATTATCCCTTGCTTTCTTCTTCGTCGTCGTCAAACGCTCAGACAGCAACTACCGTTGTCCTGTCATATGTGAAGGAAGGTGGCAGGATGGTTAAGACGTTTGCCTGCCAACAAGTAAACCGTGAGGTTGTGGGTTCAATTCCCAGCCTCGCCCTTTCTTCCCAGTTTGACAAAAAAATCGAAATGAATGTCAAAGTCCTTCGGATGAGACTATAAACCGAGGCCCCGTGTGCGAACGCATGCAGAACACCTTGCGCACACGTTAAATCCTGTTCCGCTTTTCGAAAGAGTAGGCCATTGTGTGTCGGTGGGAACAGATGACAAAATTAAAAAAACCGCATACACTTGCATAAATTTAAAAAAAATTAAAAATTCATCTGAGTGCTTTGATTTGTTGCTTTACAAGATTCAGCGCTATATAAATTCCATACATTATTATTATATGAATGAAAATGCGTTGCCTTGCCGTGAAGCCCCTGACAAGTCAGGCCCAGCACATCCGACTTCGGTATGGGAGAGAACTCTTATCTTTTTAAAATCTTTCTTGAAAAAAAAAAAAAAGGCAGGAGAGTTGACCAGGAAAGCATAAAAATAGACAAGAAGGGGAAGAAAAGGAACAAGACAGAAACAAAGAGAGGGATAGAAAAGAGGGAATTCTTAGCACAGAACTTCCAGAAGGTGGGGGATGCTTTTTATGCTGACAGGTCCTCTGGCCTCCCCACAGGGGTAATCTCCAGCTTTGAGACCATGACTCTAGGTAT
>CM054161.1:49321685-49324185 GCA_028751875.1 Rapana venosa
CAACACACACACACACACACACACACACACACACACACAACACACACACACACACACACACACCCCCACCGCGAAAAACCTTGGGAGATGAAGAATGCTGTTGAAAAGTAGAGACGGATATGATGGGGGAATGTCAGGTGGGAAAAATTAAGTGTGTTTTGAGGCTGGATTTGAAGGTATCAAGTGAAGGTTTTTTGTCGAAGTGAAAGAGGGGGGTTTCATTCCACGTGGACGGACCAGAAACGAAAAAGATCGACAGCCAACAGGGTTTGTTTAATCTGGGTGTTCGAAAGCACAAAGTATCTGCGGCTGAACGAAGGGAACGGGATGGAGTGAAACAGTGAAGACAGTTACAAAGATAAGATGTGCAGATTTTGGAGACATTTGAAACAGGGGGTATTGATCTTTAACTTCAGTCTTTGTGAGACTGGCAGCCAGTGAAGAGATCGCAGAAGAGGAGTGTTTGTTTTCGGATCTTTTCTTCTTAGACCAGTCGAGCTGCAGAGTTTTGTATGCTTTTGAAGAAAAGTGGATGGATGATGCTGGTAGGCCAGCCGAAAGATTACAGTAGTCTAAACGTGAAAGAATGAGAGATGTGACAAGCTTGGAATTGCATCAGTGGCAGATACTTGGAATCGCACTTATGCGCCGTAATTGATAGTAGCAAGACTGGCGGGTCTGGGTGATGAATTTTTTCATATTGAGTGTGTTGTCAAGAAACTACACCTAGATACTTCACAGAGTTGGACAAAGGAACTGACGCACTGCCAAATTTGTATTGATGTTGTTGTGATGGGGGAAAGTTTATTTTGGGTCCCTATGAGCATGGCTTCGGTTTATGGGCATTAAGTTGTAACTTGTTCTGAGTCATCCATTTTGAATGTCTTGAAGGAAGTAGGACATATTGTCAGGAGGGAAGGCAAGTTTTCAACAGAAATCACTGCACTGAAGCTGAGTGTCATCGGCATAGAAATGATGATCAATATGGTTGTTGTTTATTATATGTGAGAGTGGACAGTGTAGAGAGTAAAGAGAACGGGCCCGGGACTGATCCCTGTGGAACTCCACATTCCATTTTGACAGATTTGATTGAATTTGTGTTTACAATAACTTTCTGGAATCTGTCTGTGAGGTATGAAGTAAACCAGGTGAAGGCAGTGCCATTGATACCAAACGTATTTGGAGGCGAGAAAAAAAGAATTGAGTGATCTATAAGTGTCGAAGGCTGCAGATAAGTCAAGAAGAGGAGGAGGGAGATTTTTCCTGCACAAAGCAAGTAGAAGTGAAATCTAAAGTATGGACTGGGGGTGGTTTCGGTGCTGTGGTTGGGCGATAGGAAAGATTGAAAAGGGGAAGGAGATCGTTGGAATGAAGGTGACTGTTGAGCTGTTTGAGAACAACTTTTTCAGTACTTTAAGACAAAGGGTAAGTTTGAGACCAGGCCCTATAATTCTTCAGAATGTAGGGATCGAGGTCGTGCTTTTTCAGTAGAGGTGTGACTATTGCGGTTTTTAAGAGCTTGTGGAAAATGCCTGACGGGAAAGAAAAGTTTACTATTTTAGTGATAATGGGTAAAAGTTGTGGAAGGCATTGGAGAAAACAGGAGCAGGTATGGGATCGAGGTCGCATGATTTTATAGTCATTTCCTTCAGAATTTTCATGATTTCTTTTTCACTTGTGGAACAAAGAAAAAGAGAGGGGTGCCAGTGAAACTGGGATCAGGAGGTGCAGGCTGGGAAAAGAGTCTGATCCAGTCTGGAGCGTATGTTAGTGGACTTGTCTGAAAAGAAGGCAGAAAAGATAGATGGAAGTTCAGACAGGCAGTGGGTGGTAAAGGGAGAGGAGTTGTTTTTTGCAGACCCAAGGAGATTTTAGGTGAGGGAAAAAAGAGATTTTATGGATGAACGCAGAGAATTTGGGAAGAGTAGTATTCTGTCTTTGCTGAATGGATTAAGAGTTTGACTTTGTTATTTTGTTTTTTTGGAAAAACTTTGTTGATTTCGGGTTTTTGAATTTCCGCCACTGCCGTTTTAGTTGCCGGCGTTTGCGCTTCGCTATCAGGTGTCTTGGGGATACCATGGCGCACAGGGTCTGTCAGGGAGGAGATGGTCAGTAGGAGGTGCATGCTCAACAAGCAATTGGCGGAGAACAGTGTTATAGTATTCAGAGAGGTCAGTGTGGTCGAAGGTTTTTGAAAAACGTTCGGAAGCTTGTGAAGAGAAAGTATGAATGTCTACAGGCCTTAAATTGCGACGAGTAACATATTTCTTCTTTCTGACAGGTTTTGTGATTTGAGTGGAAAAAGGAATGGCGGAATGATCAAATGTAGTTCGTCAGTGACAGAAACAGATGTAACAAGATTAAATGAAGCATTAGTAATCAGCCAGTCTAAAATAAAGGCCAGATCTGTGGTTGCTTCGTTTACCAGTTGGGAGAGAGAAAAGGTTGGACAGAGAAAAGAAAGACGTTTGACATCTGGAGAAGACGGTTGTCGAAATGG
>CM054161.1:49336685-49344185 GCA_028751875.1 Rapana venosa
CATAAAAAATTCATCTTTTACTGAATTTGGAACAGAGAGACTTGGAATCACATACTTTGATACGGCCAATCTTCGTTGTTCAGAAAGAGAGAGTAAATGTGCTTCTTTATAAGTATTATTTATGTTAGCATGGACTGGAACACCAAGTGCTATTTTTATGGCTTTACTGTCTAAACTTTGTAGTTTTTTAAGTAGGTAATCTGCAGCAGAAAAATAAACTTCTTGTCCATAGATTAATTTTGAGCGTACTAAAGATTGAGCCAAATGTATCAGTGTCTTGGTATCTTGGCTCCATGCCTGAAAAGTTATTATTTTTAAAAAGTTAAGTCTTTTTCTAGCCTCAGATATTAACTGGTTAATGTGCATCTTCCAGCTCAGCTTTCTAGTTAAAATTACACCTAAGAATTTGACATCTGGTTTATACTTAAGCACTGTTCCTTCTAATTTCAGTATTGGTAATTTTGATGGGTTTTCACCATTATTAAAAAGCACCAGACATGTTTTTTCTGCAGATAATTCTAACTTATTCTCATTCATAAAGCTACAGAATTTATTTAACTCATCTTGATATAATTTTTCAACATGATTGGTAACTCTTTTTGTCGTGTTTTTCCGAACTGAAGTATTTATCCATATAGCGATATCATCAGCATACTGAACAACTTGTGTATCAGTTGACAAACAACTAGGAAGGTCATGTACAAGAATAGAGAACAAAATTGGGGCAAGCACTGATCCCTGCGGAATACCTAAATCAATAGACTTAAACGATGAGTAGACTGAACCCAGTTTAGTACAAATTGATCTATCAGATACAAATTGTTTAAGATATTTATATAACATTCCATTGATACCAATGTGTTTCAATTTATGCAACATTTTTTCATGACAGACTCTATCATAAGCTTTCTTCACGTCAAAGAATGTGGCTAATACGCTTTTTCTTCTGGAAAATTGTTTTTTAATTTGATGAGTTAATTTAACTAAGTGATCAGAAGTACATCTTCCCTTTCTAAAGCCAGCCTGATTGGTTGGGATAACATTATTCTTTTCACAATAATGAAACAGACGCTTATGTATAATTTTTTCCATCACTTTACCCACATGGGAAGTAAGAGCAATTGGTCTATAACTATCTACTGATGACCGCATCTTACCTTTCTTAAGGATTGGAACTACTATCGACTGCCTCCAGATATTAGGAAGAGTGCCATTTATCCAACATTTTTGGAAAAATGAAAAAAGTAGCCTTTTCCATTTTAAAGGCATATGGGTCAACATTTGATAAGATATACCATCGGGACCAACTGCTGTCTTGTTATGTGAAAATGAATCTAACGTTTCAATAAATTCGTCATATTGAAAGGGAGCATTCAAATAATCGGCATTATACGATGATGGATTTTCTGATTTATTTAGTTTTTCTGATGAGTCATTACTTTTGAAGTCCGACTGCAGCTTTAGGGATGAACTATTTTTTGAAAACATTGTGACAAAGGCTTCTGCTTTTTTAAACTGTGCTTGGAAATCTATTATTTTCAAACTTGATTGGATATGATGGGAGTTGAAATCCATTTTTCATTTCAGTAACTTTCTTCCAAACTTTATGTAAGTCCTTGGATTCTGATACTTCATTTATACAAAATTCTGTCCAATACTTGTTTTTCGCCAGAGCAATTACTTTTTTACAATGACATTTTGCACATTTCATATGAATAAAGTTTTCTTCTGATTGATCTTTTAACCATGTTTTGTACTGTTCCTTTTTATATTTTACTGCTTCTTCACATGCTTTAGTCCACCATCTATTGCCTGATCGCTTTCCATTCTTGCTGGTTTTGCGTTTGGGGATGGAAAACTCAGCTGCAAGCATGAGCTTTGCCACAAAATTTGAATAGAATTTATCAGCATCATCCTCTGCAATCGTTTCAATATCAATAGCTTGCAGAAATGATTGAAAAGTACTCCAGTTAGCCAGTTTGTATATAAATTGGGGGATTTTATCTTCTATATGTGGTAGATGCGATGTGGCAAGGTCCTCAAATGACAATGTAATAGGAAAATGATCACTTCCGAGACAATCTTCTTCAACATTCCAGGTACAATTAATTGCTAACCCTGGAGATATCATAGCTAAATCAATGGCACTGGGTTTATGAGTAGGAACATCAGGGATTCTGGTTACTCTGCCATCATTTAATAAGCAAAGCTTTGAATCTACAATGTTTTCTACTAAACGATTGCTGGTGATGGTAGAGCACCCAGAATCCCAAAAAGGAGCATGAGAATTGAAATCTCCCACAATGATCCATTTACGTTTTGTGAAGTCTGTATTTTTTAACCAGTCAGTGTTGTCATTTTTTGGACCTTGAGGTAAATATACAGAAACTACATTTAATATTTCATCTTTGTTAATTTTAACTGTCACACCTGTATGATAAATATATCCTGTACTTTGCACTATAGGAGATATAACTAGTTTTTCATAATCTAAACCCTGCCTGACATATATAGCAGATTTTACTTTAGAATTATTGTCACAATCACACAATGGTGGGTAATAATAATTTGCCAATTTAGGCATTTTTCCTTTTTCCACATTCAAAGACTGGAGTGCTAATATAGCATAATTATCAGTTGTTAAAAATTGAGTAAAGCCCAACAGATTGGTGGCTATGCTCCTAGAGTTCCACTGCAAAATTTTAACACCTTTAGAAAAATGTAATGTTATGTTCAAGCTTGACTTCATGTTGTAATTGTTTGTTTTGTTATACATGTATACAATATTGTAGTCTAGATGTTGTTCTTTCACTGGGGTCGCCCTGCTGCATACGACATGCGCTTTGGGGAAGGTTTTCTGAACGGCTACAGCCGCTGCCATGGATTTGCCACATGCTGCAGGATCCTTCCCTTTGATGTCGTTGATGCCCGTATGCAGCACGACACAGTCTGGGGCAGGTTCAAGCTCCTGGCTAGCTGCTTCCGCCACTTTCTGGACATTGTCATGGAGTAGGCTTTTCTCTTTGCCACCTGAAGGCCATAGGACAGAGCTAAACGTGATGGATTTATTTTGTTCAGCGTGGAGTCATGCAAAATGAGTACACGGGGCATGTCTGAGTCAGTCCCTTTGATCTGAATAGGCGACTCATTGGAAGACCCTTTCCTCTGTTCCTCATTTTGTGTCATTCCTTGTATTAAGCCATTAACCTTGACGTCATTTCTTAAGTCTGGTTTTGCTTTTATTCTTTTTGCTTTTTCTGTCTCTCTATGCTCATCCTGCCCTGCTCTCACTCTGCCTAAGACTTTTGGGGATGGGTGAGCGATGTCTGTATTGAGTTTAAGGGCATCAGCGTAAGAGACAGGGGGAGAGGTTTTCATTTCTGCATGTTTTTGTTTTGCAGTGCGGCTTTCTTTCTGTTGGCAGAAATCGAACAATTTTTCAATTTTTTCATTCTGTTCGCTTACTGTTTTTTTCTAAATTTCTAATACGCTCACATAAGGTATTGATAACATTTTTTAGATCTAAAATGGAGCTCACTGCGACAGATGGTGAAGTCGAAGCCTTGTGTAAGCCAGATGAGCTTTCTTCCATTGCAACGGCTGGCTTGTCGGCTGAGCTGGGTGTCCATCATCCGTTAAATCGCTGTTGCCTGCCTTGCTGGAGCTCGCATTCATCTTTTTCCTGGAACTTTTCTTCTCTGTAACTGGGATGATTGGCAGAGTTGATCCCATACTTCTGGTTCTGGTCATTTTACCGTGTGTATGTGTGTATGTGTTTATGTATGTATGTAGGTATGTATGTATATATGTATGAATGTACGTCTGTATGTATGTATGTTTGTATGTATGTGTGTATATATGTATGTATGTATGTATGTACGTACGTACGTACGTACGTACGTATGTATGTGTGTATGTATGTATGCATGCATGTATGCATGCATGCATGTATGTATGTATGCATGTATGTATGCATGTATGTATGTACGTCTGTATGTATGTATGTACGTCTGTATGTATGTATGTATGTCTACAGGTTTGTATAGCCTCATCACTCACTAAGAATGTGTGTGTGTGTGTGTGTGCGTGCGTGCGTGTGTGTGTGTGTGTGTGAGTGGGTGTACATAATCAAATGATATATAGGCTTAGAGGGTCATTCAAGTTTATATACGCCTCCACGCTCACTTTAAAGAATGTTGTGAAACGTGTCCAATGGCATAAGGCAACTCCAGGCTTTCTTGCTCAAGATATGAGATGGGCTAAGTGCACATGGCATAGTGTGATGGCTTCTTCCTTATGGCTAAAAGTGTGCCTCTGTGTGTGTGTGTGTTGTGTGTGTGTGTGTGTGTGTGTGTGTGTGTGTGTTTGTGTGTTTGTGTGTGTGTGCGTGCGTGCGTGCGTGCATACGTGCGTATGTGTGTGTGTTTGTGTGTGTGTGTGCCCGTGAGCGCATAGCCTATGTGTGTGTGTGTTTGTGTGTGTATGTGAGTGTGTGTCTTTGTGTGTGTGTGCATGCGTGCACGTGAGCGCATAGCCTATCTGTGTGTGTGTGTGCGTTTGTGTGTGCGTTTGTGTGTGTGTGTGTGTGCCTGCGTGCACGCGAGCGCGTAGCCTATCTGTGTGTGTGTTCATGAATGCACACCCACCACTAAAGTTTTCTTTCATACCTTTCTTCAGATGAGGAGAGGAGGGAGGAGGAGGGGCGGGGTTGCTTTTTAGAGAGACAGGTTGTCAGACTTGAGAGCGGTCACCTCACCATCTTTGCATGGATCAAATTGAATGTGTATGTACTACGTGCGTCGTGTGTCCTGGGCTTCGTCTTTTCACCGCAATACTTTTGGCAATTGTACCTCAGGCGCACTTCCGGAGTGCTGTTGGCTGCGCACATCCGGGTGCTTTTGATGTCCGATCTTGACAATTCCGTTGAAGGAGATTTGGCCTTAAGATGTAGCTCTTGTTTGAAAGCTCCTGTGTTGTGAATTTCAATTGTTTGGAGATAGCCTGAGGTGGGGGGATGGGGGGATGGGGGGGGGGGGGGGGCCGTCGGAGAGGGGAGGGGGGAGAGTTATTGTTTCTTGTTGTTTGTGTGTCTCTTTCTTTCTGTGTTTCTTTGTTTAGTTCATGTGAGGTTTTTTCTGGTGGGTTTTTGGGGTTTTTTTACCTTGTGTTTCCCCTTTTCTCTTTCTTTCTCTCTTTCTTTCTTCCTTTCTTTCTTTCTTTCTTCTTTCTTTCTTCCTTTCTTCCTTTCTTTCTTTCTTCCTTTCTTTCTTGTTTCGTTTCTTTCTTTCTTTCTTTTTTCCTTTCTTTCTTTTTTTCTTTTTTTTTTTTTGGGGGGGGGGGGGGGGGGATTTCTGTGCTTCTTTCCTTCCTTCTTTCTTTCTGTGTTTCTTTCATTTTTCTTCAATCTGTTCTTTCTTTCTTTCATATTCTTTCTTTTTCTTTTTTCTTCTTTTTGAAAAAAAACAATACTTTTTTTCTACCGGTTTAGTTCTCTGTTGAAAACAAAGCAAACCTTTTACTGACAATCTGCAATAGCTCAGTGACCTGTGCAGAGATTTCCAGACCAAACATTTATGTTGTTTTTGTTATTTTGTTGTAGTTGTGCGTTCCCTAGTTTAACACTCTGAGGGTCACCCAGAACATGCACTCTGACTCACTCATCCCACCTGGGAATCACTGTGAGATAGGAAGTACACCGGATGAGAAGTTTGCGTGTGTGACTCTTTTCAAGTACTTCGCCATACAGGCAGCTATACTCCGACTTCAGAGGATTTTTTATCCTTTAAAGAGGAGAGTGCAGGTTTGTTATGTTAAGAGCTTGTCATGGCTGAAGGCAATCTCAACACAACATTTTACAACATAACAACATTTCAGTGTAGGCCTTGGCAGTTAGCTGACATCAGTAATTCACACAGCTTTTGGGCTGGGCCAGAACATTTATTACAGGAGGTTGTTGCTAGTCGATGAACATAGGACGTTATTTATTCCAGAATGGAGAAAACAAGTCAGAGTACAGCTGGCTATGGGGCGAGCTGTTTGAAAACACCCACGCCGGCGAACAGTAAGTTCTCATCGAATATGTCTTGACAGTAATTCCGAGGTGTGATAAGAAGAAGAAGAAGAAGAAGAAGAAGAGATGGAATTTATATAGCCCTATATCTTGCAGAGACAAATCAAAGCGCTTGCACTCAACTCATTCTTACACAGTCGTACAACCAGTAACAATTAATAGTTCCTTCAAGTCCAAATGTGCACGCACGCGCACACACACACACAACACACACACACACACACACACACACACACACACACGTTGAAGGCAGGGAAAAACTATGTGATGACAAGGTGAAGCAGAGTATATCATAATTATAATTATATTCTGCGTGACCTCAAGGGTTTGAAGCTGGGGAACGCCCAACAAAAAGAACAATAATTCTAGGGCGTGGAGGGGGGGGGGGGAGTCTCAGTCACTCTGGCTCAAGAGACTATTAGCCTGAGTTTGTTTGTTTGTTTTTTTGTTTAAACTGTTGATGATTTTGTTCAGTTGACTTTGCCATTTGATGTTACTCAGTTGATATCTTTATGCACACACGCTCTCTTCTCTCTCTCTCTCTCTCTCTCTCTCTCTCTCTCTCTCTCTCTCATCTCTCTCTTCTCTCTCTCTCTCTCTCTCTCTTTCTTTCTTTCTTTCTTCTTTTCACATACACACGCGCGCACACACGCATGCACGCATGCACGGACACACACACGCACGTACACACACCACACACACACACACACCACACACACACACACACACACACACACACACTCGCCTTACAAGTGACAAAACACAAACTTTCAGTCGCACACAACCACCTGCTTTTCTCCTTTTCTCCCTGCCTCCCTTCGTCTAATATCACAGAAGGTATACAGAAGAAATACCAATTATAGAATGTTTCAAACAAAATTTTGTGTTGAAAAGTATTTACCAATATTGCCATCCAATGTTTCTATTCGATTTGTCCAGTGGCGCGCACAAAATTAATAATAACAACTTGCCTGTTAATATCCTCCGTTTTGAGGGATTCAAAAGAAATGAAAGATACTGTACAAAATGCAGTAGTGGTCATATTGGTGACGAGATTCATTACCTTATTATTTGTCCAATGTTTTAGGAAACTCGTAAAAAAATATGTTGACCAAAATATTACGCTAAACATCCAAACACTTTGAAGTATGGACAACTCTTTCCTTCATCACATAAAGAAGACTCTGCCTAATGTTGTTTAAATGATTAATTCTATCAGAAATAACATGTAAACTTTTTTTTAACCCGTTTTCTCCTGAACTTATATTTTTACATGCATGTTCAAATCCAACAAACTCCCAACCTTACCCAACATGTAAACTTTGTTCCAAGAGTTTGATATGTGTAACAAGACAAATTTTTTTGTTCTATAGTAGTGTGTTCAAAGATCCAGTTACATGGTGCATGTATATGTTCAGTTATGGTTTTGT
>CM054161.1:49349228-49376728 GCA_028751875.1 Rapana venosa
ATGATAAATTTGCAAAACCCCATACACAGGGGAACTGCTTTTTCCCCACTGTCCTCAATATACAGGAATAACTCTCTGTCTGTCTGTCTGTCCTGTCTGTCTGCCTGTCTGTCTGTCTCTCTCTGTCTGTTTTATCTCTCTCTGTCTCTGTCGGGTCTCTGTCTCTGTCTGTCTGTCTGTCTCTCTCTCTCTCTCTCTCTCTCCTCTCCTCTCTCTTCTCCTCTCTCTTTCTCTTCTTTCTCTTCTCTTCTCTTTTTCCTTTCTCAGGTGTAACAAACCACAAACTTCTGGATCAACTGATACTACGTTCTTACTTTTCTCTGGGTCAGCTCTCTGTGTGTGTATTTTGCGTGGTGCGCGCGTTGGCGTGTGTGTGCGTGTTTGTGTGAGTTATGCGCCGCCCCGCGTTGGAAATTATTATGTTTTATAACGCTTATACCATATGCTCTCTCTGTATGCCTACCATTCTTTTTATGTTGTGGCCTAAGGTCGATGTACAGTACAAAAGAAAAAAAGTCTGAAGTCTCTCTTTCTTCCTCCTCTTCTACATCTCTCTCTCACCCCACTCCCTCTCTCCTCCTCTCTCTCCCCCTTCTCTCTCTCCCCCTCTCCTGCTCTCCCTCTCTCCCACCTCTACCCCCCCCCCCCCCCCTTTCCCCCTCTTTCTGAGTTCAGTTTTTTTTGTTTGTCATCAAGCACCAAATTGGTTTGGTATGCAAGTAACAAAGTAACGTTCAGTTCACTACCACCACCACCACCCCCAGACACACACATACTTACAGACACAGACAGACAGACAGACAGACACACAGACACAGACACAGACACAGACACACACACACACACACACACACACACAGGCTTTAAGGTACAGATGCTGTGTTCAAATCCTCCTGAGAAACTGATTGTGAACCTGGCAGTTTATGTCATTGACTGTCTAAAGTTCAGAAACGTGTAGCTGTTTCGGTGCCTGCAACAAAAGTCTGCGTGCTTACTGTATTATATCACCTCGACCGACTGCTCCATGGTTGCTTTTTTTCATATTCTGTGTTCATATGTGGGTCTTATGGCCTGCAAAAACTGAATAAATGTGATTGACTGATTGATTGATTGATTGACACTCGCATCCTCGCCTCACTCACTCACTGCATTGCAGTGCACTGCACTACACTGCACCACACCACATCTCACACCACACCACACACCATTGATTGATTAACACTCACATCCTCACGTACTCACTCACTGCATTGCAGTGCACTGCTCTACACTGCACCACATCACACCACACCAGATGACAGATGAACAGATGACAATTTACAAAACCGCATACACACGGGGACTGGATGATAAAAAAGCACATAAGTGCTTTTATTTAATTATCCTCGATATAAAAGAATAAAATAAATAAAACATAAATAGAATAAAAAATAAATAAAACCCACACAATCACACCACACAACACCACCCACCCCACCACCCCACCACACCACACAAAACCACCCCTACACCCCACCACACCACCTCACACCACCACACCCACAACACACCCCACCCCACCACCCACCACACCCCACCCCACCACACCCACAACACACCCCACCCCACACCCCACCACACCACACACCACGCCACCCCACCACCCCACCCCACCACCCCACACCACACACCACACCACACCACACCACCCCACCCCACCACCCCACACCACACCCACCACACCACACCACACCACCCACCCACCACCCCACCACACCACCTCACACCACCCCACCCCTACCCCACCACACACCCCACCACACCACATCACACACCACACCACACCACACCACACTACACTTAAGTCCTTACCACCCCAAAACCACGTTCAACTTAAGATCTACGTTGGTTGTTTCAGGCTGGCAACCAGCAGCACTTTCATTTTATAACATTTTGCCACGACTGGGGTTTTTTGTGAGTTTTTTTGGTTTTTTTACTTTACTGTACAGTAAATGTTGTGCAGGTTAATGGCTCCCTGTAGTGCTTTGATGTTAAGTTTGATGGGTTGTTCAGAGCCCAGGGTTATGTTGTGCGTGCGTGTGTGTAGTGTGTGTGTGTGTGTGTGTGTGTGTGTGCGTGTGTGTGTGTGTGTGTGTGTGTGTGTGTGCAAGTCAGGTGTTAATGGGATTGACTTTGATGTTTGATGTTTGTGTGTGTGTGTGTGTGTGTGTGTTTGTGTGCAAGTCAGGTGTTAATGGGATAGACTTTGATGTTGATTTGTGTGTGTGTGTGTGTGTGTGTGGGGAGGGGTGGGTGGGTGGGTGGGGAGGGGGGTGAAAGAGAAGGGGGGGGGGGAGGGGGGAGAGAGGTATTTATTTTTTATTCTTTTATATCGAGGATAATGGAATAAGCACTTGTGTGCTTTTTTTTTTAAACATCCAGCCCCCGTGTGTATGCGGTTTTGTCAATTTTGTCATCTGTTTCCACCGGCACATAATGATAGTGGGAGAGATAGGGTGAGAGAGTGTATGTGTGTTGTGTGTGTGTGTGTGTTGTGTGTGTGTGAAAAGAGAGGGGGGGAAGAGAGAGTGAGAGTGTGGGGTGTGTGTGTTTAGAGAGATGGGGTGGTGGGGAGAGAGAAATTTGGGGGGGGGGGGGGGGTGAGAAAGAAAAGACAGAAAGAAAAGAGAGAGAGAGAGAGAGAGAAAAGAGAGAGAGAGAGAGAGAGTGTGTGTGTATGTGTGGGGTGTGTGTGTGTGTAGTGTGTGTGTGAAAACCCTTTATGCGAAAATCAAGCACGTTCACACTTAAACCTCACTGTAGCGAAATTTTTCCTTTCTCACTTTTAAGTTGTCGAAACATGCGTTTTGGTCTTTTATGCCCGGAGACTGTTTCCTAATTTTAAAACAGCTCTCCCCCCCCCCCCCCCCCCCCGTGGAAAAGTTGTTAGCCTGCCTACATGCCCGACTGTCCGTCTGTCTGCCCGTCTGTCTGTCTAAGTAAACTGTTCTTCTGCTTTTTTTTATTTCTGTCACTGTCACTGGTTTTTCTGTCTGTTTTATCCCCCTTTCCTCGCCCCGTCTCTGTCTATCTGTCTGTCTGTCTGTCTGTCAGTCAGTCAATCTGTTTGCTGTCTGTTTTTCTCTGTCTCTGTCAGTCTCTGTCTCTGTCAGTCTCTCTCTCCCCTCTCTCTCTTCTCTCTCTCTCCTCTTCCCTCTTTTTCTTTTCTCTCTCTCTCTTTCTCTGTCGCTGTCGCTGTCTTTCTGTCCTTGTCTCTGTCTCTGTCTCTGTCTCTCTCTCCCCTCTCTCTCTCTCTCTTCTCCCCCTCTCTCCTCTCCTTCCTCTCCTCTCCTCTCTCTCTCTCTCTCCCCTCTCTCTCCCCCCCCCTCTCTCTCTCCATCTCTCTCTATCCCACCCTCCCTCTTTCTCTTTTCTCTCCCCCCTACCCCCGCCCCCAAACCCCCCTCCCCCCTCTCTCTCCCTCCCTCCCTCCCCGTCTCTCCATTCCTCCTCTCTCCCCCTCCTCTCTCTCTCTCTCCTTTTCCCCCCCCCTCCTTCCCTCCCCTCCTCTCTCCTCTCTCTCTCTCTCTCTCTCTCTCTCTCTCTCTCTCTCCTCTCTCTCTCTCTCATGTCTTCAATTCTTTCTCCTTCTTGTTACGTTGTTGCTCTACTGGCCTTTTTATCAAGTTTTGTCTTTGTGTGATTTAGTCTGTGTGTGTGTGTGTGTGTTGTTGTGCGTCACTGTGACTGTGACTGTACTCACAAAGGGAGGGTTGGTGGAGCAGGTAGTGAGTTGTTTTAACCCAGATAAGACAAGGGGGGAAGAAGATTCGTGGTGAGGTAGTTAATGCCTTGTATGTAAAACACTGAAAAATTTATCAGCAGGAGAACTCCAGTTGTGAATGCTTCGCGTTGTCTGTTTTGTTTTGTCTTGTTTGTTTTTGGGTCTTGTCTGTCTTTCTGCCTGTCTGTTTTTTTGTTTCTTACCTCATGGTGTGTGTTTGTGTTTGTGTGTGTGTTGTGTGTGTCCCTCTCTCTTTACCCCCTTCTCGGCAGTCTTTTTGTGGTTTTCTTTTCTCTGTGCTTTTACACACACCCCATGCGCGCGCACGCACACGCACGCGCACACACACACACACACACACACACACACACGAGTGATGCAGTGTTTTTTTCTTGTTTGGTGGGTGGGGGGGGGTCCTTTTTTTGTTTTTGATGAGATTTTTTTGTTTTTTTGTTTTTGGTCATGTGTGAGTGTGTGGTGGTTTTTTTCCTTATCTTTTTACTCTCTTGCTTCTATTTTTCTTTTGGAGTTTAAAAAAATATTTTTTGGTTATGGTAATAAATGTAGTAAGATAATATTGATCAAGTTGGTTTTTGGTTCTTAGATAGATGGCTTGATGAAAAAAAGCAAATGCTTATTCAATGCACCATCTGGAAATAAAAATTTGACTTGACTTCACACACACACACTCTCACTCTCTCTCCCTCCCTCCCTCCCTCTCACTCTCTGTCTCGGGCTGTCCCCTGTCTCTGTCTGTCTGTCTCTCGCTCTCTGTGTCTGGAAACAGATGACAAAATTTACAAAACCGCATAAACACAGGGACAAGATGTAAAAAAAAAAAAAAGCACATGAGTGCTTTTTCCATTATCCTCGATATAAAAGAATAAATAAAATAAAAAAACAAATCTCTCTCTCCTTCCCTCCCTCTCCACCTCTCTCTCACACTCTCTCTCTCTCTGACTCTTTCTCTCTCTGAATCTCTCTCTCTCTCTCTCCTTCCATCTCTCTCTCTCTCTCTGACTCTCTCTCTCTCTCTGACTCTCTCTCTCTCTCTTTGTTTGTTTTGCTTGCTTTTTTTTTTTTTTGGGGGGGGGGGGTATGTTTTGTCTTTTGCTCGTCTGGGGTTGTTTGTTTGTTTGTTTGTTTGTTTGTTTGTTTGTTTGTTTTCTTCTCTCTTTTTCTTTAAAAAAAGTTTTTTCCCTTTGCTTCTTATGCTTGAAAGTATGAGTACTGAGTGCATTTTTAAATGTGACCCCATGGGCGGCGACTGGATGTAAAAAAGAACATGAATACTTATTCATTATCCTGGATAAAATGAATTTGTTTCTATTACTTACAATGTGTAGATGTTCTTTTTATGACTTTATTGGCTTTTCCCCCCTCTTTATTATGAGAGTGTATGGGTATTGCTCTTATTTTATTACCATGACATTCAATTTGCATGAACATAATTAAAAAGTGTTTGTGTTGATCGTGTGCTATGTGAGTATTACATATTTAGTATTATCCCTGAAACACACACCCCCCCCCCCCACACACACACACACACTCAAACACACACACACACACGCGCGCGCGCGCGCGCGCTCAAACACACACACACACACACACAACACACATACTCACTCACATCACCCACCCATATTCTCTCCCTAAACGACTGTATAGTTTTTAATTTCTTCTTGGTTTGTTTCTTGTTTTTATTGTGTGGATGTATGGGTATTAAATTTATTTCATTATCATGACATATAATTTGAAACGAGTATAATCTAAAATGAGTGTTGATGGGATCGCATACTGTTTTGGGATTTATATATTGGATATTATCTCTGAAATACATACACACACACTCTCTGTCTCTGTCTCTCTCTCTCACCTTTTTATCGTCCTGCTTATAGTCATAGTATATCCTGATGAAGGATTCATATTTTTATATTTTCAATACTTTATTGGACTTGCCTCTGTACTTAAGTTTTAATGAGTGCCCTATTTCAATATCTTATAATTATGTGTAACAAGTATGTGTACCATTTGACAATGTGTAGATGTTTATCTTTATGACTTATTAAGTTTGGTTGTGTTATTTTTCTTGGCTTTGTTGTTGCTCTTGTTCTTGTTGTTGTTGTTTGTCTGTTTTTCTCTTTTTTATCATCTTTTGTTGGTTTGGTTTTTCCTTCTTTTTTGTTTGTTTGTTTGTTTTGGTTAGGTTTTTTGGGGGTGGGGGTAGGGGTGGGTATTCTTAGGATTTTCTTTTAATTGCTTGCTTTTGGGGGGGGGGGAGGTTGTTGGGGGGAAGCTGTTTTGAAAATGGTTATTTCCCTTGTTTTTTATTGCGAGACTGTATAAGTATTGGTTATTATTAAGATGTATCCCTAACGGGCGGGGACTGGATGTAAAAAAGCACATGTGTGCTTATTCATTATCCTCGAAATAAAAGAATTTGTCATTGTCATTGTCATTGTCATTGTCTCTCTCTCTCTCTCTCTCTGACTCTCTCTCCCTCCCTCCCTCTCACTCTCTCTCTCCCTCCCTCCCTCTAATTCTCTCTCTCCCTCTCTCTCCCCCTCTCTCTGATTCTCTCTCTCTCTCCCTCCCTCCCTTCCTCTCCCCCCTCACTCTCTCTCTCCCTCCCTCTCCCCCCCTCTCTCTCTCACTCTCTCTCTCCCTCCCTCCCTCTCTCTCTCTCTCTCTCTCCCTCCCTCCATCTCCTCTCTCTCTCTCTCTCTCTCTCTCTCTCTCTCTCTCTCTCTCCCTCCCTCCCTCTTTCTTTCTCCTTCCAACCTCCCTCCCTCCTACTGCTTAAGGAAAAGGCAAACAAGGCAGGTACAGAGCGAGGCACAGGGAACTAGGGTTTTGCACAGAGAGAGAGAGAGGGGAGAAAAGAGAGAGAGAGAGAGAGAGAGCGAGAGAGAGAAAGAGAGGGAGAGAGCGAGAGAGGAGAGCGAGAGAGAGAGAAAGAAAAGCGAGAGAGAGAGAGAGAGAGAGCGAGAGAGAGAGAAAGAGAAGGGGAGAAAAGAGAGAGAGAGAGGGGGAGAGAGAGAGAGAAAGAGAGAGAAGAGAGAGAGAGCGGAGAGAGAGAGAGAGAGAGAGGAAAAAGAGAGAGAGAGAGAAGAAAAGAGAGGGGAGAGAGAGAGTGAGTCAGAGAGAGAGAGAATGAGTCAGAGGAGAGAGAGAGAAGAGAGAAAGAAAGAGTCAGAGACGAGAGAGAGAGAGAGAGAAAGAGAGAGAGAGGAGTCAGAGAGAGAGAGAGAGAAAAGAGGAAGAGAGAGCGAGAGAAGGAGAGAAAAGAGAAAGAGAGAGAGAGAGAGGGAGAGCTAGAGAAGAGGGAAGAGACAAGGAGCAAGCGGAGGGGGGGCGTCCGAAGTGGCGAGGAGGAGGGGAGGGTGGGTGTCCCCGGGGAAAGTCGAGGGGAGAGCGAGTAAGGGAGGACGGGCGGGGTCGGGGGCCCCTCGGAAGGAGAGAGGAGGGGCGGGGGGGGGGGAGGGCGGAGGGGGGGCAGGTTTGGGGTGAAGGGTCCCCGATGTGGAGGGGAGCGTGAAACAGAGAGACTTCCCGACTTCAACCTTCAGACTTTTACGTACATCGGCCTAAGGCCACAATACAAAGGATGACGGGGGTGTGGAGTGGACATAAAGCATGAGTGTTAAAACACATTTCTATCAATGTATATAAATATGAATGAAACGCCCCTAATAAAGAAATTACATCACCCATTCTGAATATCATCCCAATCATTCACGTTCGCCCTAACGACAAATTTTTGAATGTAGTTTCATCAATATAAGGATCCATTTCTTTCAGTTATCTTACTTCTTCTGTTGGTTGCATGAAAAATAAATCGGATAAATTATGTCTATCAGTAGATATTGAGCTTTGAGTAGCACGTGCAAAGGAAGTCTCTTCGCAACTTTGAGAAACTTTTGTCTCAAACTCATAGACAGGGCAATTAAATAAAAAGTGTTCTTCATTCTCTATTTTGGTTCTTTACAACAGGGCACTGCTTACTTCATTTGAACTACTATAGCGATGTGTATTATTGTTTAGTGGTAGCGCATTCACTCGTACTTGATTTAAAGCAACTCGAAAGCAATATGTATCCATTTCACTAATAACTTCTCTCTTTCAAAACAATCTTAAAGTTCTGTAACTATCATTCTACTGCGATCTCTGAGGGCCGTCCATTCCTGGGTAAACCCAACTACAATCTTTGTTTAAAGGCACGAAGAACATTTTTAAGTTCCCATCCTTGGTTTAACCAACGATATTAAACCCCGTTATGCAGAATATTTCCCTGATTTAGAGACCCCATTGTTTGCCCTTTTTATCTAATTAACAAAAATACGTGGTATAGGTCCTGTTGATGTTGAAGGTACCGCTCAATAGTATTCTGAGGTTGAATACGTTCTTTTGTGCGCGCCCTGCTCGAAACCCCTTTTCCCCAGCTGAGGTCTCTGCTTTTGGCTTCAGTCTATTCAATATTATCTGCAGCATGACCAGCTTGGGTGACATTTAAAACTGATTTGGCGGGAATTATGGCATTGTTTTGATTTTTTTTCTGGGGAGGGTTGGGTGAGCGACTGCGTCCATGGTGGGCCATTTTCCTGCTGCCAATTTTTGTTGCAGATTTTTAGTAGGGGGGCTGATCATGGCTTCCCCCCCGCTTGGACCAAACCGCTGGAATGTTGTCAGCCCCTGCGACTTCCCCCCCTTTTTTCAGCGAATTGACGTGTTTCCACTTCTTCTCGGGGGATAGGGTGACTGTCTGGTCTTTTCTTTTTGGGGAAATTAAGGACTTCTTTTTCTCCTCGGTTCTAAAGTTATACAGGTCGGGCGTATTCTGTCCCTCTGTTCAGAATACCGGTCGTCGGAGACAAATTCCCATTTTTTTTTCCTGGATTTAAACCTTTTTTTTTTTTCGTGCTAGGAGGTCTTTTCAAAACCCGGATACTTTCTTTCATTGCTTTTCTTTATGTTTTCTTTAATGTCTTGGCACTTTCCCCCGACCATTTCTCTTTTTCCCTCTGGATTTCCCGATTCTTTTGTTGATGCCCATTTGTTCTCTCTTTCTTTTGTTTCATTTTTCTTTTTTTTTCAACTCTCTACGCTTTTCGCATAGTTGTAGGATGTTAGGTGTGACCCATGGTTTTTTGACTGGTCGGCGTTTGCCAAGAAGCTCGTTTGCTGTTTCAGTCACTGCTGTATTGAAACTATTCGTCAGTGTATCTATGTCTGAGTCTATCACAGTGAGTGCTGCAAACTTTCCACCTATCCTTGCTTGAAAAATTTCTAATACCTCTGGGTCCTTCAGCTTCTCGAGGTCAAATTTGATCCTGATGTTGTATTTATCGATTTTAAGAAGGCATTTGACAGGGTGTGGCATGCGGCTTTGTGGGCAACCATGAACTTGTACAGCATCAATGCAAACCTGATCAGAGTCATCAAACAGCTGTACAGCGAGGCCACCAGTGCAGTGTACTACAACAACAACATTGGAGAATGGTTTCGAACAACAGTTGGAGTAAGGCAGGGCTGTCTACTCTCACCCACCCTTTTCAACATCTTCCTTGAGAGAATCATGGCTGATGCACTGGAACATCATGAAGGATCAGTCAGCATTGGTGGCAGAAAGATCACAAACCTCCGCTTCGCAGATGACATTGATGGAATAGCAGGATCAGAAAAGAGCTTGCCAGCCTTACAGAACACTTGGATAAGGCCTCCAAAACATACGGCATGGAAATCAGTGCAGAGAAGACCAAACTGATGACTAATAACACCAACGGCATTAGCACTGATATCAGGGTTAATGACCAGAAGCTGGAAACAGTTCAAAGCTTCAAGTACCTGGGAGCCATTGTATCAGACCAGGATCCAAGCCAGAAGTAGTATGCAGGACTGCACAGACAATAACAGCTTTGTCAAAACTAAACACCATCTGGAGAGATAAGAATATCTCACTTATCTCCAAGATCAGACTAATGCGCTCCCTTGTCATATCCATATTTCTGTATGCCTGTGAATCATGGACCCTGACTGCAGATTTGGAGAGGAGAGTACAGGCAGTGGAGATGAGATGCTTTCGGAGACTCCTTGGCATCTCCTACAAAGACCACATAAGCAACGAAAGTGTGCATAACAGAATCCAGCAAACCATTGGACCCTATAGAAACCTTCTAACGATCGTGAAAAAGCGTAAACTTAAGTGGTATGGGCATGTCACAAGATCCCAAGGAATTACAAAGACAGTTTTGCAAGGCACTGTCCAAGGAGGAAGAAGAAGAGGCAGACCAAGGAAGAGCTGGGAGGATAACATCAGTGAATGGACAGGCCTAGAACTCAACAAAACCCTGAGAAAGGCAGAACAGAGAGAAGAATGGAGGGAACTGGTTGCTGAGTCTTTGAGGGTGCCCCCACGGTCGTCAGACTACGGGACAGATAGATAGATAGAACAACATACAATAAGCTTTGTGTGGCAATCTTTCAGAATCCATATGTAATAATTTAAACCAAAATCTTACGCATGCAACATACGTATTTACATATAATGGGTACCTGCCCAGATCTCCATACACCATTTTATTTGGTGTCTTGACAGGAACACCTAAAAATCTTTTACAAGCGATTAAATGTACTTTTTCTAGATGCTCTAGTCTATTCAATCCCCAAATTTCAGCTGAATATAACAGTATTGGTTGGATTTTGGTATCAAAAATTTTAAAAAATGTATTTACTGTCATTTCTTTACACTTCTGAAAAACTTTGTTAAGCTGAGTAACTGCTTTTTTACCTTTAGTAACCAAATGTGATGTACCTCTTTTTACGCTAATCATAGATGTAAAATTAAATCCTAAATAGCAATAATTGTTAACTACTTCTAATCTCTTATTATCAAAGTACCATTTTTCAACGTTTTCCTAAGTGCCCCCCCTTTCCTAAATACCATAATCTTAGTTTTTGTCTATGTTTACACTTAATTTCATATTATCACAACAAGTTTCTAAGACCTTTATTTGATTTTGTAAACCAGTAGGTGTAGTTGACATTAATGCTACGTCATCAGCAAATAACAAGATAAACAACTCAAAAAATATCTGGAAAACAGTTGTGCACCATGCTTACCTTTTTCATTCATAACGTTTGCTAACTGATTAATGAACATAGAAAATAATGTTGGGCTTAAAAACACATCCCTGTCTTACCCCCATGGGGGTTTGAAACATATTAGTTAATTCAGAATTTGCTCGAATGCATGCTGATAATGACTTATACATAGCCCCAAGTGATGCAAAAAATTTACCCTTTACACCTTGCTGTTTGATATAACTTAATAACCTGCCATGTTCAACTGTGTCGAAGGCCTTTTTAAAATCTACAAAGGCAACATACAATTTTCTTCCTTTTTTAGTCATATAGTTCTGAATAGTGGCATACAAAGTAAATATCTGATCAACTGTAGAATATGATTGACGAAAACCTGCCTGACATTCTGAGATTAGGTTATTACTTTCTAACCAGTCATACAATTGAACATTCAATATGGTAGTGTAACATTTAGATACTATACTTAAGAGAGAAACTCCTCTATAATTATCAACATTCTCAGGATCTCCTTTCTTATACAAAGGAATAATTATGGCTTTAGACCATTCTTGAGGGTATATGCCTTGGTCAAAAATTAACATTAAATAGCTTTACCAGAAATACATTTATTTTTGGGACCCACCATTTTTTATCATTTTCTGCAGAAATTTCATCAAATGCCCACTTGCTTGTTGTTTTTTCAGTCTTCTAATAGCATGACTAACTTCTTCTTCTGTTATCTCTTATTTAACACGTGGTCTATTTCTTCGGATAAATTATTCACAATGTCACATTCATCAATACACTCATCATTATTACCCTGAAAGATGTTTTTAAAGTGGTTAAACCAGTCATCTGTGGTAATGTTGTTTGTAATTCTATTCTTATTTCCAAGACCCAATCTACGTAATTCCTTCCAAAAACTAGAGGGACTGTTCGCCTCATTTGCTAACTTTTCAGTTTGTTGCCTGTTATAAGTGAGTTTCTTGACTTTTAGCAACTGCTTATACCTCTTTCTAGCTTCAACATAAATAATTCTATCTTCTTCCTTCCTGGTAAATCGAAAGTGGTTAAGTTTTTTTCTAGTTTCTTTTTTCATGCTTTTACACTCATCATCAAACCATGCTGATCTTTTCTTTTTGTTAAAACCAGTTTGTTTAACCATACATTTGCTTGCATCTTTAAGACAATGTACAAATATATCAAGGGCACTGTCTACATCTTCCTCTAAATCCTTCATGGCTATCAACATTCTATTTTGGATATCTTTGCTCTCCCATGATTTTATAAACTCATCTCTATATGCTTCATTCCAAATGAACTTTTCACATACTTTATTTTCATTTTGTTTTTCTCTAATATAACCCCTTTCCTGCTTGTCTCTCGACTCTACTTTTATACTTACTGGTAAATGGTCTGACTCTACAATACTCTCTACTTCTAAAGATGAAATATGAACAGATGAATAAAGTTCCACTGATACAATAAAGTAGTCCACCATACTTTCACCAGAATATCCAATAAATGTACAACTATCACAAAACCTGGTGCACTAAGGCCATTTAATATTATACAGTCATGCATATTACACGTTCAATTAGTTGTTCCCCAAAGTTGTTGATATTGGCATCTTGAGATTTCCTTGGATAATGGTTACAGTCAGAAATTGACATTTGTTCGAAATCACTGCTATCTCCATTAAGCTATAGTTTTCCATTGCAGTTCTTGCATTAAAATCTCCACTTAGCATAATGAAAAAAAATCACAGAGAGAGAGAGAGAGAGAGAAGAGAGAAGAGAAAGATAGAGAGAAAGAGAGAGAGAGAGAGTCAAGAGAGAGAGAGAGAGAGAGAGAGAGAGAGAGAGAGAGAGAGGAGAGAGAGAGAGAGAGAGAGAGAGAGGCAAAAGACTTAGAAAACACCCTCTCCTAACGCTGGGTGGGACGACAGTAGGTTTGCTATACTAACAGATTTTTACTGGCTGGCTTTTTAAAAAAGCAAAAAAAACCCCACAACAACCCAACACATAGTAGACTCTGGGTCAAAGACCCTGCTTCAAGGCCAATAATTCACCTGTATTGGTGCGTGCGTGTATGTGCGTGTGTGTGTGTGTGTCCGTGTGTGTGTGCGTGTGTGTGTGTGTGTGTTTGTGTGTGTGTGTTTGTGTGTGTGTGTGTGTGTGTGTACTTTAATCTAACGTCTTTTCACATTAAGCGATATTAGACAAATGTTTTTGCGTGTGTGTGTGTGTGTGTGTGATGTGTGGTGTGTGTGTTGTGGTGTGTGTGTGTTCTTTAATCTAAAATCTTTTCAGATTAAGTGATATTAGACAAAGTTTGTGTTGTGTGTGTGTTGATGGTATGTGTATCTGTGTGTTCACTCTCTCTCTCTCTCTCCTCTCTTCTCTCTCTCTCCCGCCCCCCCTCTCTCCCGCCCCCCCCCTCTCTATCTCTGGCTTTTTTTTTGGGGGTTGGGGGTGGGGGGTTGGGGTGTTTTTTGTTTAGAGCAGGTGTTAAAAAAAAAGGAAAGCCCCCGAGCTTATTATTTAGTATCAATATAACAGTTCGAAAAGTTCACTCCTCCCTCTATTCCCCTTTGAAAACTGTTCCCTCCCTCCCTCTCTCTCTTCCTTTGAAACTGTTCCCTCCCTTCCCTCCTCTCTTCCCCTTTGAAAACAGTTACCTCCCTCCCCTCTCTCTCTTCCCCTTTTTGAAAACAGTTCCCCTCCCTCCTCTCTCTCTTTCCCCTTTGAAAACTTTTCCCTCCCTCCCTCTCTCTCTTCCCCTTCACCGTCCCTCTTTCTGTTACGTCTCTCAAACTGTATCTGTGTCTTTACTTATGCGTCTGTCTGTCTGTCTGTTGTCTGTCTGTGTTCGTGTGTGTTATGTATGCTATTCCAGGCGGGGAGGTGGATGGCGGCGGGGGGGAGGGGGTGGTTATCTCCTCAAGTTCGCCGATAGTGCACACAATATTGTGTACCTCTGGCGGATGGGGGTAGGGGTGGGGGGTTGGAGGTTGGGGGGGGGGGGGGGTGACTTGATTGATTCTTAAAGGAGGTGTGAAGGCCGCACACACACTAGCGACATACACAGGTTAAAATGTGCGAACCCTTTTTCTGTGTGTTTCCTGGCAAATCCCCCCCGGGGGTGCAAGTGGTTAACACCGTGAGTCTCTGTCGCTTAAGAGGTTGCGGGTTCGATCGAACCTAGCCAGCCCCCCACCAGAGAGTTTTTGGGGGAGTTGGGATTCTTTTTTTTTCCCCCAGTGTGTGACCGATTTCTGTTAAGAACAAGATAAAAAAAACAACAACACCCAACCAAAGATAGATAGAAAGAAAGATTAGGTTGAATGCATGCGCTTTGATTTGTCTTTGCAAGATATAGCGCTATATAAGTTCCATTTCTTTTATTATTATATTATTATTATTATTATTATATTATCATTATTATTATTATTATTATTAAAGAAAAAGCAAACAATCAAAGCTGTGATGGTTGTTCAGTGGGGGAGGGGGGGGGGGGGGGGGGGGGGGACTATCCAGGTGTCACAGAGTGTTATTCTCTTAGTGGATGCAGATTTAGAGGACGGTGTTGTAGCTTGTGGTTAAAGGGTGGACTCGTATTGAGGACGCGGTTTGAGCGAGTCTGAATCGTGCTGGTTTCATTCGAATGTCTTCTTTCCTCTTTTGCTCTGTCCGTCCTATTACTCTCTGTGTGTCTCCCTCTCTGTCTCTCCGTATATAGTCTCTCCTCTTTGTGCCTCTGTCCTCTGTCTACTGTTTCTCCCCCTTTGTGGCCTCTGTTCTCTCTGTCTCTGTTTCTCTTTCTCTGTCTTTCTGTGTAACTCTCTCTCCCCCCCCCCCCCCCCCCCATCCTGTCTCTCTGTACCTCCCTTTCCTGTCTCTACCAGGGTCCACTACAGTATTTCCCATTGATCTGTTTTTTTCCCCTTCTCATTTCCATTCGCTCTCCCACAGTCTTCGTTATTCTCATTCTATTCCAACTCGTTTCCTCAATGGCATTTTTCAGTCTTCCCCATAACTGCCCTTTCTATGGCGGGGACTGGATGCAAGAAAAGCACACGGAATCTTATTTTCATTATCCTCGGACTGAGTAAAATTTGGTTTGGTTTTGATGTTATTCTCTTGCCAGTTCTTGATTTAGCCCTAGCATCCTATCATTTTACAGACTGTGTCTGACGTAAGCTATCAGCAAAAATGGCGTGTCACTGCCCCCCAAGCCGGTATTTCGGAAAGCATAGTAGTTATATATATATTTATTTGTTTATTTCGAGATAATCGGAAGAAACACTCTTGTGTGCTATTTTTTACACTCCAGTCCCCGCGTGCTGCTATGGTGTTGCAATTTTGTAAAATTTTGTCTTCCGTTCCCTCCGCATACAATGGCCTACTCTTACGGTTATAAAGTACTTAGCTTCCAAGTCGAGTGTTGGCTCCTATGAAAAAGAAATGTTACTCAGAAAATAAAAAAGAAATATTGCTCATTTCAAAATAACCGGGAAGGATTAGTCATCTGATGATCGCTAGTTTTCCTACACTGTGTGTGTGTGTTTGTTTTTTAATTTTTAAAAAAATAATGTTTATTCTTTTATATCGAGGATAATGGATTAAGCAACTATTGTGTCATCCGTTCCCGCCGGCACACAAATGACCTATACTCTTCCGAAAAGCGGAACGGGTTAATTGGTTTCAACGTGTGCGAGCGATGTTTTCAGCTGTGCGTTCGGCACACGGGACCTCGGTTTATTGTCTCATCTGAAGAAGTTAAGTGCTGTTATGTGTGCTTGGGTTTATAGGGGGCAGAAATCTGATAGATAATGGCCAAAATGGATAGCTTGTGTGCGGGATAGACGGGACTCGCCACACAAAAATCCTCCCTTTCATTGCAGCGTCACTGTTCGTGACGTTCCCCTCTCCCTCCCATGTTTTCCCACGCTGAACTGTCAATAGACACTGTGTTATCTGTCACAAACAGCAATGTCTCTTCAACGAAAATGGACTTTTCTCCGAGTCCTTTAAGTCGGCCACTGAATGAAGTCCTTTTGTCAAGGGGAGTGTGGGGGGCGGGTGGGGGGGGGGGGGCAGGAAGCCTTAGTGGTCACGAAACATTTGCGGCTCCGCATATCTGACAACCCGGGTTCGATTACCGTTTTTCAAGGGGGATATTTTCTCCAGGGTTAACATCAGGGCTGATACCATCTCTCTCTCCCAAAAGTCCTTCAGATGAGATTTAACCGAGGTTGCCCCGTGTGCGAACGCAAGCACACTGAACATATCGCGCACACGGTTAAAATCCTGTTCGCCCTTTTCGTAAGAGTAGACCATTGTGTGCTGGTGGGAACAGAGGACAATTTACAAACCGCATACAACGGGGACTGCCTGTTAAAAAAAATGCAAAGTGCTTATTTCCATTTCCTCACATAATAAAAGAATAAAATAAAAAAATAAAACTTTGTCAGTAACGTAAGCGTTTCTCCTCACTCTCTGGGTCTCAGTTGGTGGTTTTTTTTTTGTGTGGTTTTTTTTTTTTTTGGTGGGGGGATTCAAATCTGTGAGTTTCATCTGTTTTTTGTCTTTGGGGTGTCGGGAAAGCTTCAGCGTTCCTGTCTTCATCCGTAGTCCTCCCCAATGTCGGAAAAATGCGGCTACCTTCTTGGTGGGCGGTTGGAGGAGAGAGAAAAAAAAAAAAACACGGCCACGCATACACAAAATCTCGCTATTGGTGAGCTCAGAGCACTTGCTGAGGCACAAAAACCCCCTCCAATACAACAACCAAAAAAACAACAAAAACAACAATCCGTAAACGGGGTTCTTTTTCACCTCTTTTCTCCATTCCCTTTCTCTACTTTTCTATCCATACTCCTCCTCCCCTCCCCTACCATTATTTCCCCCTCCCCTTCCTCATTCTCCTTCCCTCCATCCCTTTACTCATTAGGAAACTCAATACAGTTTCAGCGTGCAGGAAATGCTTCCTGGATAGAGATAGTTCTCTTTCGACTTGGTCGTTCCGATACGTCAGACAGCAAACTATTGTTGTGTTGTCTGTCATACGGCCCAAAAAAACCGCCCCCCAAAAAAAAAAAAAATTTGCGATGCGTGCCGTTATGTTGCCGACAAAGTCAGGCCGGCCCAGCCAGCACATCCTCCTTCGGCCGATTAGAGAGAATTCCTATCTTTTGAGGCTTTCTGGGGGAAAAAAGCAGCAGGAGAATGGACCCCAGAAGAGCAACAAACCAAACAACTAAGGACAAGAAAAACCACAGACAAGCAGTGATGTTTGCCAGGCAGGAGGAAGAAAAAAAAATTTGCCCAGGAAAGGAATGAGAAAAGCCACACCCCCCCCCCCCCCCCCCCCTAAGGGCGCAGAAAGAATCAAAAGAGAGGCGGGATAGAAAAGCGTGAATTGCTAGACAGAATTTCCAGTAGGATGGATCGGTGGTCTAGAGGCGTAAGGCGCTGTCTAGAAAGCGAAACAGTCCCGCCGGGTTGGAAGTGTGCGGTGGGTTTCGAATCCCGTTTGGAACGATAATCGTTTTCTCACATCCATTAGTCCATTGAGTGGTGTCGGGGCGCTATTAGTCTTTCGGATGAGACGATAAACCGAGGCCCACGTGCGTTACTCAAAAATTTTTTTTGCGCACGTTTAATAAGAAAACCCACGGCAACAAGGGAGAGTTGTCCCTGGCTAAAATTCTTGTAGAAAAAACCTCTCTGACTAGGGAAACCAATTGCAGTTGTAGTCTGCGAATAATATTAAAGAATAAAGAATAAAGGGTTGGCTTCTGCTTCTGATGGCGACGCGCTCCCCCTGGTTGAGCAGCCCGAATTTCACGCAGAGAAATCTTACGGGACTTCAAGGGTTTATAATTAAATAAAAGAAGGTGGGGATGCGTTTCTATGAACACGCCTCTACGGCACATTCAGGGAAGGAGGTGGGGTGGGGTTTTTGTGGGGGTGGGGTGTATGTTAAAGATTAGTCTGGTATAGTCGTTGAGTAAGCTATAGTTAGTGCCTTACAGCTAGTAGTTTCTTTTGGTTTTTTTTTTGTGTTGTTGTTGTTTTCTTAGGGGGGGGGGGGGGGAGGGTTATCCTTAGGGTTGGGTTTTGTATGAGATCGCTTGTGCAACAAGATTATGCTGGACAGTCTATAACAGTGTTTTCCCAATGTGGAACATCGTTGATGTTGGTTGTCTGTGTCTGTCTGTCTGTTACTGCCCTCCATGTTTAGTGTTTGTGTGTGTTGGGTGTTGGGGGGGGGAGAGGAGGGTTGTTGTTTGTGTTTTTGTTGTTTTGTGTTGTTGTTGTTGTTGTTGTTGTTTGTTCTTTTCTTCTTCTTCCCTCCTCCACTCCTCCTCCTCCTCCTCGACCTCCTCCTCGTACTCCTCTCCTCCTTCCTTTTCTTCTCTTCTTCTTTCCTCTCTCCTCTCCCCATCCTCCTCCCTCTTCCCTTCTTCGTCTTTCTTCTTCGTCTTCTCTTACCTCCTCCTCCTCTCCCCACCACCAGCGATGAACAGCCCCCCACTTCCACCCAATTCACGCTCCGCCTCCTTCCTCCTTCCTCCTCCTGCCTCCTTCTTTTCTTCTTCTTCTTCTTCTTCTTCTTTTCTTTCTTCTTCTTATTCTTCTTCTTCTTCTTCTTATTCTTCTTCTTCTCTTCTTCGCTTTAGCGACCCTTTTACTTTAAGTGATATTAGACGTATAGGGAAATTGATTATGAGAAAGGTAAAGTAAAGAGGAGGAAGTATGTGTATGAATAAGCATGTGCAGTTCAAGTAGGGGCGTACACGGAGAGGGAGAGAGAGAGAGAGAGAGAGAGGAGAGAGAGATCGAGAGAGAGAGAGATTAGAGAGAGAGAGAAGAGAGAGAGGAGAGCATATTATGTGTGGTGCCTGAGGAAAGAAAACATTTTGAGGAACTTTTTTTTTAAACCTTAATATGGCAAAAAATAGCACTACATTATGGAATACCTTAACCTGTATAGGTAACTAGTTTAACAAGACGATGAAATTATTCAAAATAAACCGAAACAGCACAGAGCAGTTTAGCGGGAATCAAAGGTAGTAGATACCAACCGGACACTGCTATTAGTAATAAACAGAAAACTGTCGTGCAAGAAGCGATTAGTTATTCAAAAAATCAGGTTGTGTGTGCGTGCGTGCTGTGCGTGCGTGCGTGTGTGTTATGTGTGCGTGCGCTTTCGGTGTGGTAATTTCGTGTGTGTGTGTGTGAGTCTGTCTTCCTGTGTCTTTCTGTCAGTCTGTCTCTCTCTTTACGTTGGCTGTCTCGGTCTGTTGCACATTGGCCTGTCCACCTGTCCACCTCTCGTCTGTCTCTTGTTTCTGTTTCTGGTTTCTGTTTCTCTCTCTCTTCTCTATTCTCTCTCTCTCTCTCTCTCTCTTCTCTCTCTCTCGCTTCTCTCTCTCTCTTCTCTCTCTCTCTCGCTCTCTTTCCTCCCTCTCCCTATCCTCTCCAATTCTTAGTCAAGTTTTGTATGTGATGCAATTTGTTCTGATACAGCGTTAAACTGGAGGGGGGGGGGGGGGGGGGGGCTTAGAAAAGAAAAGAAAAGTAAATGTAACAGGACGAAGGTGACACACAGGGACTCTTTTTGTGGATTGGAGTCAGAGACAGTTTTCGAAGCATGACTGTCAAAACTCTGGAGAGACACAGGGGCCTTGGCACACAACCAGCCAGTTACTCTCCAGTGAAAAGGAGGAGGAGGAGGAAGAAGGAGAAAGAGAGATGGAAGAAGAGGAGGAGAAGGAAGAAGAATGAGTAGGGAGGAGAAGAAGAAGAGGAGGAGAAAGAACAAGATGAGAAGGAAGTAGAAGAGAAGGATGAGAAAGAAGCAGAGAGGAGGAGAAGGAAGAAAAAGAGAGGGTGAAGAAGAAGAAGAGGAGGAGAGGAAGAGGATGAGATCTTGAGGGAGAAGGAAGAGAAGGAGGAGGAGGTGAGGAAGAGAAGAGAGATGAGGAGGAGGAGGAGGATGGGTCCGGAAGAGGATGAGCAACGAATAAGGAAGGAGTAATGCCTATTATGAAGAAGTGGAGGAGAAAGAGGAGAAGGAAAAAGAAGAGAGGAGTGAGAGGGAAGAAGAGGACAAGGAGAGGGAAGAAGATGAGAGGAGGAGAAGGGAAGAAGAAGAAGAAGAAGAGGAGAAGGGAAAAGAGCAGATGGATGTGCAGAAGGAAGAAGAAGGAATACGCAAATGATTATGTAGAACGATGATGTTGATGTCAAGGAGAAGGAAGAAGAGCTATTGATGAGGCGACGACGAAGAAGGAGAGACAACGACCGAAATTAATTTATAAGACGACTGCGAAGTAAATGGAGTCGGGGGGGGGGGGGGGGGGCGGCGGGCGTGGGAGAGGAAAGTTACAAGGGACAGACAAAAAAAACCCCCCAACAAAATTACCTCTCTCTACAACGAAATTGATTCGCAGCATACTTCTGTCTTTGTCTGTGGGCCTGTCTGTCTGCCTGTTGTCTGTATCTGTCTCTCTCTCTGTCTGCCGTCTGTGTCTCTGTCTCTCTCTGTCTGTCTTGTTTTCTCTCTGTCTGTCTATGTCTCTATGTATATTTTGTCTGTCTCTCTTTGTCTGTTCTGTCTTTCATCCTGTCTCTCTTCTATATGTCTGTATGTTCTCTTTTCTATCTTTCTCTGTCTGTCTGTCTGTCTGTCTCTCTGTCTCTCTCTCTCTCTATCTATCTTTCAATCTATCTCATCTATCTATTATTATTCTCTCATGTGTATTGTTGCCAAAGGCCGCGCGCGATGTACATTAAACCATTTCAGAGTTCAGAGTTCTCTCTATCTCTCTATCCATCTCCCTCCCCCCCTCCCCCCCTTCCATCACCCCCTCTCTTCTCTCTCTCTCCCCCCCCCCCCCCCACCTCCTTACTAAAATTACATGTCAGAATAATTAATAATACTAGGGGAAATAAAGAAGGAAAAAAATAGAAATAATAAAAGAAAAATATAAAGGACGAATAAAAAACTCTCTTCCAGTTTGTATGTTTATCCTTTTAGACATCGTACTATTAACTACACTTTGACACATACTCACTGGAGCGAAGAACCAGTTATGTTTTCAACTGCCAACCTGGAAGTTTGGGGTACGAGATGAGAGAGAAATAAAAGAGTAAATGGAGGGTAGAGACATTTAGGGTCGGAGAAGAGAGAAAGAAGTGTTAGGGGTGGGATGGGGTGTGGGGGGGTGGGTGGGTTTGGTTCTAAAAGGGGGTGGGGTGCCCTAAGAGTGACCCGTTGTTCTCATTGGAAGAGGTTCAGCGGAGGAGTGAGCACACGAGCATTCGAGTCTGCTTTCAACGGATCTATCTCACTCCTCCGGTTTTTCTTCAGCTGGTCTTCATAACACGCTATGGTTGGAGAGACTTTAAAAATGAAGGAACAACTGATCTGACCCGACGAACTGACTGATCTGAATGACTGACCTGACCACACACGCGTTAGCCACCCTTATGGGTGGATATATCGGTTAATCAGTTGTGGGTACTTGTGTTTTGTTTACTGTGTAACTTAATCACACGGTAAACGGGACCGAGGAACTGAGCTTCTTAAATCTCTTTCTTTCTTTCTTTTCTTCTTGTTTTCATAGTTAAAGCCACAGCATCCGATCCTAGGGATGGGGGTCTCGTGAGGCAAAGAGTAAGCGTGGCTTATCTTAAGTGAAAGAAAGAGAGGCTGTGAGCCTGGTGCTGATTGTCGGTTATGTGACGTCTGCTCCTTCAGGTCAAATGGTTGTTTTTTAAGGATAAGCGTTGATAAAGAAATAAAAAAGGTAAAGGTGTCCCATAACTTAATTGGTCGTAGGGGAGCGAGGCATCAGAGACCTCAACTTCTCAAGGGGCCAGCATATTGAGGGCAGCGCCCATCTCTCCTCTCCCTCGCTGCTTTTACCTTCCCTGACCCTAAAGAGGTAAAAAGGTAAAGGAGTCCCATAACCTATAAGGTCGTAGGGGGGCGAGGCGTCAGAGACCTCACTTCTCTAGGGCCAGTATATTGAGGGCGGCGCCCATCTCCTCTCCCTCGCTGTTTTACCTTCCCTGACCCTAAAGAGGGCAGGTACCCATTTACAGCTGGGTGAACTGGGGGAACTGTACTGAAGCCAAGGCGCGCAAGCGGTCACCCATCCAAGTGGTAACCACGCTCGATGCTGCTTAACCTTAGCTGGGGGAAAGCGAGTGCTCTGACCATTAAGCTATCCCGTCCTAGCTAATTTTTTAATTTAAAATATTATAAAAGATTTCCCTGTGGGGCCTGTCAGTATAAACAGCATCCCCACCTTCCGAAAATTCTGTGCTAGAAATTCCCTCTTTTCTATCCCTCTCTTTCTTTCTGCCTTGTTCCTCATCTTCCTGTCACCTCCTTCTCGTCTGTTTTCTGCCTGTTTTGGTCCACTCTCCTACAGTTTTTGTTTGTTATTTTTTTTTTTTCTCAGAAAGACTTAAAGGGGGAGAAATAGCCTAAGTAGGATGCACTGGGCCGGCCTCAAATTATGTCAGGCGCTTGATTTAACGGCAATGAAAACGCATTTTCGCTGGAATAGACACAGACGACAATAGTCGTGGCAGTCTAAGGGTTCGAAGAAGAAGCCAGCCATATCATAGCATCCGGGAGAGAACACTGGAGAGTTCGACAAGCAAGAGTTTTGTGCGTGTGTGTTTGTTATTTAAATGCCATAGAAAACTACTGGGCATATCCTGGAGAGAACGAAAGACCAACGAATTTGTCAAGAGTCAAATAACACGGCTGGCAGGTCCACAGGAACCCCTTCTCACCATCGTCAAGAAGAAAAAGCTGACATGATTCGGCCACGTAACCCGCCACAACACTTGCCCAAAACAGTACTTGCAGGGAACATCAAAGGGTGGCCAGAAGGGGGGAAGACAGAACAAGTCATGGATGGCAATTTCAGGAAGACCAGGTTGATTGACTCGGCACTACGCACAGACCCGAGGACCGAGATGATGGAGGGGTTTACCACGGCATCGTCTTTCATGTCTCCCCACGACCGCCAAGGCACGGGTTGATTGAATGATGAGTTGATGTTTTTATTTTGGCCCTTTTTTTAGGCATGCCCCTTTGTGTGCCTTTAATTAACACCTCATCACTTTATATACAGTCATACTTTGGCGAAAAAAAAGAGAATGTAGAGTGTGTGTGTGTGTGTGTGTGTGTGTGTGTGTGTGTATGTGTGTGTGTGCGCGCGCACGTTATTTGTGGGCCTTTATATCGGCCTACCCCTGTAGTGTGCCGTTAATGAAACATCTCTTCACTTTATATACAGTCATACTTTGGCGAAGAAAAGAAAATGTATAGTTGAGTGTGTGTGTGTGTGCGCGCGTTATTTGTGGGCTTTTATATCGGCCTGCCCCTGTTGTGTGTCTTTAATTAAACATCTCTTCACTTTCTATACATTCATACTTGCTGTGTGTGTGTGTGTGTGGGGTTGTTTGTGTGTGGTGTCTGTATGCGTGTGCGTGCGTGTGTGTGTGTGTGCGCGCGCGTGTGTGTGTCCGTGTGTGTGTGCGCGTGAGTGCGCGCGTGAGTGCGTCCATGTGCGCGCGCGTGCGTGTGCGGGAGTGTAAACACAAGATACACTTAGCCATACATTTTTCAAAGCATGATTCACACATCTTCTCCCAAGTCCCACTTCAGCCTAAACCCAGTCATCCGCCTCTACATGCCACTAACTTTCAGAGAACAACACTGATTTTCAGAAACTTTAAAATAAAATAGACAGAAAGAAAAAAGGAGAAAAAATATTAGAGTGACGTACCAATAGGACTTGTGAGTAAATTCTTGACTCATAACATCAACACAGTATTAGCCAGTATTTGTAGTTGTTCAAATTTTATTTTTATATATTTATATCACTTTAAGTCACGTCAGATTTCTCTGCGTGAAATTCGGGCTGCTCTCCCCGGGGAGAGCGCGTCGCCACAGAGCAGCGCCACCCATTTTTTTGGGTGATCTACACCTGCATTTGTTTCCCTATCAGAGTGGTTTTTTCTACAGAATTTTGCCAGGGATTGTAGCCGTGGGTTCTTTTACGTGCGCTAAATAATTGACATTGATGACTCTCTTATCTAAAATTACAGAGAGAGAGAAAGAGAGAGAGAGACAGACAGACAGACAGACAGACACATAGTTAAAAAACAAAAAACTACTGTTCTGAAAGTAGGAGCGGGTTGTTTTTTTCTCCCTTTTTTTTTCTTCCATGGGAACACTGCTCGGTTTATCACTTTGTTTTGTTTTGGCTTTTTTTTATTTTGAAAAAAAAACACCTGTAAGCAGTAAGTGGCCATCAGTGTTTTGCTGCTGGTTTAGAGATCACAGTACAAAGAGCACTTAAAAGACCTGTTCGAGTGCGGTGTGAAGTGGTTTGAACAGACGGGAATGGGTCGACGGTTGGAAGGACCTGAAATCTTGCCGAGTGCAACACAGTCATTAAGAAACTGTTGAAAATGTCAGGGTGGGTGTGAGAGACTGTGACAAAGAGAGATTTAGAGAGATGAGAGAGAGAGAGAGAGAGAGAGAGAGAGAGAGAGAGAGAGAGTAGAGAGAGAGAGAGAGAATGCGAATGCGAATGCGAAAGTTTTATTCATTATAGGCCTTGGCCCCTCATGAAGGGGGTGTGTGTATATAATCAACATTCCAAAACATGTTGCATAAGAAACATTTATGAACAGAAGAATAATACATTAGAAATACTACCTGTACTTGATAGAGAGAGAGAGAGAGAGAGAGAGAGAGGAGAGAGAGAGAGAGAGAGAGAGAGAGAGGAGAGAGAGAGAGAGAGAGATGATAGATAGGTAGATGGTAGATAGACAGACAGACAGATTTATTTGTTTATTTATTCTTTTATTTCGAGGATAATGGAATAAGCTTTCATGTGCTTTTTTTCCCATCCAGTCCCCGTGTGTGTATAGTCTTATTAAATTTTTTCATCCGTTTTCAGCCTACTCTTCCTTCCGAAAAGCGGAACGGGTTTTAACGTGTGCGCAAGATGTTCTGCGTGCGTTCGCACACGGGACCTCGGTTTATAGTCTCATCCAAAAAGATAGATAGATAGAGAGAGAGGAGAGAGAGAGAGAGAGAGGGAGAGGAGAGAGAGAGAGAGAGAGAGAGAGACAGACAGACAGGACAGACAGACAGAGATAAAGAGAGCGATTGTTTTTAATTGTGTCTATGTGTATGTGTGTGACATTATTATTTTTAAGTGTGTGTGTATGTGTGTGTGTGTGTGTGTGTGCGCGCGCGCGCGCGCACGCGCGCTTAAACCCATGAATGACAGTCATTCCAAGTATTATTCTGTTTACATTCCCCACAAGCCTTTCCCAGTGTCGGTGTTTGCATATAGACGAGAGAATGCTACGTATCTGACCTGGATTTATAAAACAAATAAGCGTTTAACCTAGTAGACCACACTGTTGCATGTGTTTACCTAGATAGTCCAAATTAAAAAAAAACCAAACCCACCTGTGTTTAATTTGCAAAACGGGGCTTTTGTTCTTGGCGTGGGAAGACTAATAGAACAGTAAGCCCTGCATTTGATCAAGGAAAACCACGACAGTGCATATTCATATGAAAATGAACGTCTTTCGTGTCTCCTCCACGACCGCCAAGGTCACGGGACTGATGATGATGATGATGATGATGAACGTTACACATGACGATGTGGTTTCCATACATGGGATAGATGATACGAACGTTATCCAACTTGGGGCACGATAGCCGAGTGGTTAGAGCTGCAACGCTCGTCATCTGACGGCCCGGGATCGAGCCACCACGGAGGCGCCCGCTTTAGGGGATTTTACCCGGAGTTAACATCAGTACTGACACCACTACCCCTCAAAAAGTCCTTCGGATGAGACTATAAACTGACAATGACAATGACAAATTCTTTTATTTCGAGGATAAGGAATAAGCACCCATGTGCTTTTTTACATCCTTAGGGATATATAAGAGAGAGGGAGATAGATAGCGAGAGAGAGAGAGAGAGAGAGAGAGAGAGAGAGAGAGAGAGAGAGAGAGAGAGAGAGAGACAGACAGACAGACAGACAGACGACAGAGAGAAAGAGAGAGAGAGAGAGTGTGTGTACGTGTGTGTGTTGGGGTGGAATTGAACCTAAGACTGTTCGAGTTTTTTGTCCACCTGAAACCCCGTGTGCGAACGGGCCCCAGAACATCTTGCACGCACGAAGGCCTTTCGGAAGAGCAGGCCATTTCGTGCCAGTAAGAAGGGATGATAGGTTGTGGGGTTTTTTTTTTACCATCACAATAGTAGTAGGAAAACGAAAATTCCCTATACAGTATCCCCGAGACTTAAGCTTGTGACTGTGTCACGTCTTAGTTGCTTACAGGAAAAACTGAAAATCTGATCAAGAAAAAGAAAGAAATGGTTTTTTTTTTAACGCATGCACAGACAGGTGTTGTGTTTAGTTACCATCGCCGAATTGTGGCTACCTTAACTGGTGGGCAAAAACGGCCCTATACCCAACATCTCACTATTGTTAAACCGCGGGAGTTTTAGCTGAGGAACGCAAAAAAAAAATCCCTCCCAAACAATCCAACATATTATTATGTACGGCATAGAGGGGAATGAATGGTCTCCGCCTGGTCTGATAAACACAATGTCTTTTATGTGGAAAGGCCATAGAGATGTTTTGGGTAAAAGAGAAGTACAGAATGGCGGGAGAGAGAGAGACAGAGAGAGAGAGGGAGGGAGAGAGACAGGAGAGAGAGAGAGAGAGAGAGAGGAGAGAGAGGTGGGGTGAGAGAGAGATGGAGAGAGAGAGACAGAGGAGAGAGAAGAGAGAAGAGAGAGAGAGGAGAGAGAGAGAAGAGAGAGAGAGAGGAGAGTAGAGAGAGAGAGAGAGAGAGAGAGAGAGAGACAGACAGAGTGAGACAGAGAGAGACAGAGACAGAGAGAGAGACAGACAGAGAGAGAGAGAAGGGGGAGAGAGAGAGAGAGAGAGAGAGAGGAAGAGAGAGAGAGAGAGAGAGAGAGAGAGAGAGAGAGAGAAGGAGAGGGTAGCCTCCTAGTTAAGAGTTTCAAACTCACGATCTGACAAGCGAGTGTTCCGTCTTAGAGACTTCGAATTAAAGAAAGCAAGAAAGAAAGAAAGCAAGCAAGTATGGGTTCACCATTACTGCAATATGCTTCCCCCCCCCCCCCCCCCCCATTACAGTTCCAAAGTGATGTAGTCATACTTGAAGAAAAATAAATTATCGAGGGACTATTGACAAGTCATTAAAGAGAACAGGGGATTTAGGGTGGGGGGAGGGGGGGGGGGCTGTTGGGGTTTTTTGGCCAGGATTTACGTTGCTGCTAAACTCCACTCTCCCGAAAGTCTTTCAGATAAGGGTATAGTCCCAGCTCCCAGTGCGTGAACGCACGCAGAACATCTTGAACATACGTTCAAGACCTATCCGCCCTTCGTAGAAGATTAGGCCGGTTACGACCAGCGAAACAGACCATCACGAACGTACCCAGCATGCATCCTGCTTCCGGGCGAGGGATGGACTCCGCCAGGTTCAGCGTTTTGCCCACGACACGCCGCTGCAAAAGTTTTGACGCGGTTAGTGCCCCTAACGATTCGACAGAGAGTGA
>CM054161.1:49381728-49396902 GCA_028751875.1 Rapana venosa
AAAATTAACAAAGATGAAATATTAAATGTAGTTTCTGTATATTTACCTCAAGGTCCAAAAATATGACAACACTGACTGGTTAAAAAATACAGGACTTCACAAAACGTAAATGGATCATTGTGGGAGATTTCAATTCTCATGCTCCTTTTTGGGATTCTGGGTGTTCTACATCACAGCAATCGTTTAGTAGAGAAACATTGTAGATTCAAAGCTTTGCTTATTAAATGATGGCAGTAGTAACCAGAATACTGATGTTCCTACTCATAAACCCAGTGCCATTGATTTAGCTATGATATCTCCAGGGTTAGCAATTAATTGCACCTGGAATGTTGAAGAAGATTGTTCGGAAGTGATCATTTTCTATTACATTGTCATTTGAGGACCTTGCCACATCGGATCTACCACATATAGAAGATAAAATCCCCCAATTTATATACAAACTGGCTAACTGGAGTACTTTTCATCATTTCTGCAAGCTATTGATATTGAAAAAACGATTGCAGAGGATGATGCTGATAAATTTTATTCAAATTTTGTGGCAAAGTCATGCTTGCAGCTGAGTTTTCCATCCCAAACGCAAAAACCAGCAAGAATGGAAAGCGATCAGGCAATAGATGGTGGACTAAGCATGTGAAGAAGCAGTAAAATATAAAAAGGAACAGTACAAAACATGGTTAAAGATCAATCAGAAGAAAACTTTATTGGTATGAAATGTGCTAAATGTCATTGTAAAAAAGTAATTGCTCAGGCGAAAAACAAGTATTGGACAGAATTTTGTATAAATGAAGTATCAGAATCCAAGGACTTACATAAAGTTTGGAAGAAAGTTACTGAAATGAAAAATGGATTTCAACTCCCATCATATCCAATCAAGTTTGAAAATAATAGATTTCCAAGCACATTTGAAAAAGCAGAAGCCTTTGTCACAATGTTTTCAAAAAATAGTTCATCCCTAAAACTGCAGTCGGACTTCAAAAGTAATGACTCATCAGAAAAACTAAATAAATCAGAAAATCCATCATCGTATAATGCCGATTATTTGAATGCTCCCTTTCAATATGACGAATTTATTGAAACGTAGATTCGTTTTCACAAACAAGACAGCAGTTGGTCCGATGGTATATTTATCAAATGTTGACCCATATGCCTTTAAAATGGAAAAGGCTACTTTTTTCATTTTTCCAAAAATGTTGGATAAATGGCACTCTTCCTAATATCTGGAGGCAGTCGATAGTAGTTCCAATCCTTAAGAAAGGTAAGATGCGGTCATCAGTAGATAGTTATAGACCAATTGCTCTTACTTTCCATGTGAGTAAAGTGTTGGAAAAAATTATACATAAGCGTCTGTTTCATTATTGTGAAAAGAATAATGTTATCCCAACCAATCAGGCTGGCTTAGAAAGGGAAGATGTACTTCTGATCACTTAGTTAAATTAACCCATCAAATTAAAAAACAATTTTCCGAAGAAAAAGCGTATTAGCCACATTCTTTGACGTGAAGAAAGCTTAATGATAGAGTCTGTCATGAAAAAATGTTGCATAAATTGAAAACATTGGTATCAATGGAATGTTATATAAATATCTTAAACAATTTGTATCTGATAGATCAATTTGTACTAAACTGGGTTCAGTCTATCATCGTTTAAGTCTATTGATTTAGGTATTCCGCAGGGATCAGTGCTTGCCCCAATTTTGTTCTCTATTCTTGTACATGACTTCCTAGTTGTTTGTCAACTGATACACAAGTTGTTCAGTATGCTGATGATATCGTATATGGATAAATACTTCAGTTCGGAAAAACACGACAAAAAGAGTTATCAATCATGTTGAAAAATTATATCAAGATGAGCTAAATAAATTCTGTAGCTTTATGAATGAGAAAAAAGTTAGAATTATCTGGAGAAAAAACATGTCTGGTGCTTTTTAATAATGGTGAAAACCATCAAAATTACCAATACTGTAAATTAGAGGAACAATGCTTAAGTGTAAACCAGATGTCAATTCTTAGGTGTAATTTTAACTAGAAAGCTGAGCTGGAAGATGCACATTAACAGTTAATATCTGAGGCTAGAAAAAGACTTAACTTTTTAAAAAATAATAATTTTCAGGATGGAGCCAAGATACCAAGACACTGATACATTTGGCTCAATCTTTAGTACGCTCAAAATTAATCTTGGACAAGAGTTTATTTTTCTGCTGCATATTACTACTTAAAAAATTACAAAGTTTAGACGTAAAGCCATAAAAATAGCACTTGGTGTTCCAGTACATGCTAACATAAATAATACTTATAAAGAAGCACATTTACTCTCTCTTTCTGAACAAACGAAGATTGGCCGTATCAAGTATGTGATTCGAAGTCTCTCTGTTCCAAATTCAGTAAAAGATGAATTTTTTATGAATCAAGACACTGACTATCCAAAACGAGCAAGCAATGTTTCATTTCTCATGCCAATTAAAAATTATACAGATTCATTAATGAAAGACATTGGTATTGACCTAACAACAATTCCATTTTTCCGATGGTTCCTCAAATGCTCTTGGGAACATATATCGGCTAACTTTGACACTGACTACACGGATGTCAAAAGAATGAAGATCAAAATTTGCTCACCGTTGATGTAAAAAGTCACATTGAAAGTAATTATTTAATCATTTAAAAGTGTATACTGATGGATCTGTTCTGGAATCAGGAAGAAATGGGGCAGCATTTGTGATTCCTGTTTATAAAGTACAAAAATTATTTCATTTAGGAAAACATTTTTCTATTTTTACGTGTGAATTGTTTGCAATCCTTATGGCCTTGAATTTTTTGTCAAATACTGCGCTTGACACTCGCCACATTCTTTTTTGCGTTGACTCAAAAGCAGTATTGATGGCACTAAAGCACTGGCAGGGGAAACATAAGGAAAGATATTGTATTTGAGATTAAATTTTGATACATTGTATTGCAAGCAGAGGCATACAAATAACTTTCTGCTGGGGTCCCTTCTCACTGTGGAATCTATTGGAATGAGTTGGTTGATTCTTTAGCAAAACAAGCTGCTCGGATTGCAACATTGAAACGTTTGGTTCCAATCTCGCATTGTCCTCGCATGAAATTAATGCTAAATTGATGAATTGTTATACATTCTAAAATGGAGAAAACACACTCTGAAAACATTTCTTGCTCACAGAAAGTAGAAATTTTAATATATATAAATGAGACTAAATGCATGGAACACCAAATATTCTAAAAATGTGACATGTTGCTGTTCCCAATCTCTTTCAATCCACCATTTATTGTTTGATTGCCCAATCCTAACTGACCTGTTTAAAAGGAGAGGAATAGATATTCATAAAAAAATATTCCACTGTTCAAGAGGTTTTATTTGACTTCAGCAGTTCTAACATCAGTTGCTGAGGTTATATATTCTTCCCCAGTAAGACCTCTACTGTAGATAGTTGTGAGAATATAAATACACATATAATTATTAGAGAGAGAGAGAGGAGAGAGAGAGAGAGAGAGAGAGATGGAGAGAGAGAGATTGAGAGAGAGAGAGGAGAGAGATGTTGGTTTGAATGCGGGTGTGTCCTTATCACCAAGTATGTGAATGGACTTAAACAAAAACAAAACAAAACACACTCGCACTTACACCACACAGCCACACACCCACCCACCACACACACACCACACACACACACACCACACACACACACACACAACACCCCCCCACCCCACCCCATCCCCCCCTCCCCCACACACACTACGTTACACTCAAACCTATGTTAAGTTTTGCTGCATGCAATTCAGTGCCCTACGCTGTCCAACAAGTGACATACTAAAATTATTTGGCATGAACAAAACGGCCGTGGGGGGGGGGGGGGGTAGGGGAGGTGTCCCAAGTCGTCAGTGACAACGCCATGAGATGAAAGAAGAGCAATATTCTATGCGGTTGATTGAACTAGTTGGACCGTTGATGGAATCACCATTAGGTGTGTGGATGTATTAGGGCGTGAGGGCAAATTTGAACACTGGTTGAAAACGGGGTCGTTTATTGTGTTGCTGTGTGTGTGTGTGTGTGGGGGGGGGGGGGGGGGGTCGTGGTTGTGTGTGTTTGTGGGGGGGTGGGGTGTTGGTTGTGTTCGTGTGTGTTGTGTGTGGGTGTTTGTGTAAGTGTGTGTGTGTGTGTGGTGTGTTGTGTTGTGTGTGTGTGTGTGTGTGTGTGTGTGTGGTGTTGTGTGTGTTGTGTTTGTGTGGGGTGCTCGTGTGTTTTGTCAGTTGTAATGTGTGTGTGTGTGTGTGTGTGTGTGTGTGTTTGAGTTTGATCATAGCATGACATAGTGAAGATTGCTATCAGTGGAGTGTGTGTGTGTGGTGTGTGCGCGCGCTTGCTTCTTTGTACGCAATATTTGTGCAAGCATTCAGACATCCGCGTGCGCTTGTGTGTGTGTGTGTGTGAGAGAGAGAGAGAGACAGAGAGAGACAGAGAACTTGAACTCAAACTCGAATATATTTTGAAGGTACTGGGGAAAAGCCAATGACGTCTTTACACCAGGTCTTACGAAAGACTCAAAAAGTTTACTGTCAGTCACTATGGCCAACAATAGAAGACACCATTTCAAGAAATCTCACACAAAACACACACACACACACAAACACACACAACCACACACACACGCGCGCGCGCGCGCGCACACCCACACCCACACACACCCACACACACAACACACACACACACCCCACACACAAAACCACCACACAAAACCACAAAACCAACACCACACCCCACCCCACCACAGAGTCACCACAAGAATGCAAAAGCAGCAAAGTTTGAAAATACCTTATCTTTTGCTTGTTTGTGTTGTTTGTGTGGGGGTGTGATGAGTGTTTGAGTTTGTTGGGTTTTGGGGAGTGAGTGGGGTTTCGTGTGTGTGTGGTGTTTTGGTGGGGTGTGTTTGTGTGTGAGTGATGGTTTTTCTGTGTGTGTTTGTGTTGGTTTGGGTGGGGGGGTGATGGTTGTGGAGTGTTGGTTTGTGTGCGTGTGTTGAGTGGTGTGTTTTTGTAGTGTTTGTGTGTGTTTTGTGGGGTGTTGGTGTTGTGAGTGAGTGTGATAAGTGGGGTGTTTGTTGTGTGGTGAGTTTTTTCTTATTTTTTGTGTTTTGTGTTGTGTGTGTGTGAGTGATATTGAGTGGGGTTGTGTGTAGTTTTGTGTATTGTTTGGTGGTTTGTGGGGTTTTTGATAAGTGAGTGTGAGTGATTTGGTGGAATTGTGAGTATGTGTTCTTTTGGGTTTTGTGGGGGTTTTAGTAGTATTCTTCAGTTTAACGCCTTCCATAAAAGTGATATCAGACGGGAAAAGTGTGTGTATGTGTTGTGTGTGTGCTGTGGCCGTGTTTGCGTGCGCACGCGCACGGCTTTGTGTGTGTTGTGAGGGGGGGGGGGAGCAAAACTAACAACGTAATAAACAAATATTTTGAAAAAAGCATAATCAAGAATTTTGGAAAAAAAAAAACAAAAAACAAAAAAAAAACCAACAAAACAACAACAAACCCAAAAAAAAAAAAAAAAAAAAAAAAAAACAAAAAAACCCCCGAAACATCAAAAAGCAAAAATACCAACTTTTCCCAATTTTATAACTTTAAGCTACCTTAAATCAGAGGATAAAAATAGGGGTATGGGGTTTAAGACAATACAATTTCTTTCATTAAAGGAATGTCTTTAAGAATTGCTCAAGCTAAAGGACGGGGAAGGGAGGGAAGATGTTTTTCAATCCCGCATCGTAAAAGAATGGACAGGTAAGATTTTTACCACGATACTTTTTCTTTTTTTAAAAAAAAATTTTTCTAAAAGCATTGCTTAAACCGTATATAAGAGAACAAAATTTTATTTCATGTAAATTACGATATTTGATCTATCAAAAGATAATATATGGGCAATCACACTCCAGGATTTAAACCCGTCTTTGTAGTTTCTTTTTTAAATGTTTCCAACATGCATTTTTTAACATCTATAGCCCCATGGATGGGTAGAGGGAACACTTTTGCTCAAGACCCATCGATAGTCAGCTCCCCATTTTGCTTTCTGTCAACTTTTTCTTAAAGTAAATACCACATGCGAGGGTATCCACAAAAAGGGAACACCAGTGCCTCATCACAAAAATGAATTTGATGACAATCTCAATTAAAGAAAAATTTTCTCACTTTTTAACTGAAATTTCTCAGGCAAGTAAAACTGACCTGGAAACAACACAGAAAAGATTTAAATTGTCTTTAGGGAAAATTCAAAAAAAAAATACAAAGCCCTCAAAATAGCAACAATTTCCGTAAAAAAGATCGATTTTTCCTACAAAAATGATCTCTCTATTTTCAAAGATGGGAGCAAACGCTGCACCCGCCTCATTATTGTTCAAAAGGGAACCATCTGTGAAAATTTTTAAATGATCTGGATATGTAGTTTGTATATATTCTTTCACTGATGCGCTAAGAATATTTTCATTACCTTTTTTCGTTAAAGAGGAATAATCTACGTCAAAACTAGCTCTCTTAAGTTCCCATGGGGGACAAGGCGAGGAGTGAATCTTCGATTTAGCTATTTTTGTGGATTTATATCTGCTTGATCAAATAATTGAGAAGTATAGGTTCTAGCTGTGGTTACAGAGCGAATAGAATGTGCTCTTTTTGGAAAGTTGACATCAGATCTTATACTAATTTCGTTGTCCACATTGGTTCTTGTGTTGAACAACGTAAGAGATATTTTAGCCCCCAGCCAGTTGTCGATATTCGTCTAATGGCAAAATTCCTATCTCCTTATAGTACCCATGGACGATGCATGAAAAGGAACCCCCAGAGCTAATCGAAAAGCCTTACAGTCTAGTCTTGTCATTTTCTGTAATAAATATTTTGGAGCACTGAAAAATGCTTCCTGGCCATAAATGAGTCTGGAACGCACTAAAGATATGCCAAATGTTTTAAAACAGCTACATCATAAGCCCCCACTTGTTTACTAATAACTTTACAGAAGATTAAGACTTTTTCCGAGCCTTAGTATTTAAATAATCAATGTGATAATTCCAACTTAGTGTAGACATAAAATATACTCCTAAAAACTTCACCAAAATTTTATATTCCAACACTTTCCCATCTATTTGGAAAACAGGTAGAACTGGGGGTTAATGCCATTATTGAAAAGTACGAGATTAGTCTTTTCAAGAGACAATGAAAGACCATTCTCAAAAATGTAGTCATTAAGTTTGTTTAGCTCAAGCTGATACATATTTTTTATATAGTTTAGATGCCTCTTTGGTGTTTTCTTTTTCATCGTAACATTCATCCACATACAAATGCCATCAGCATACTGGACGTGGATGGCATTACTGGAGAGGCACTGAGGAAGATCATAAAGAAGAATATTGAAAAGATGTGGAGCGATAACTGATCCCTGTGGAATACCCATTGTTGGAAACCGTAAAGTAGAATAGGAATTTCCAACTTTGGCCTGCAACATCTTTCTGAGAGAAATGCTTTAATATAATGATACATATTACCAGATAAGCCAATAGTTTTTAGTTTATATAGTAAATCGTTTAATTGCCAGACCTGATCATATGCTTTTTTATATCAAAAAAGGTGGCAAGCACATTTTTCGTACTAGCAAATTGGTGTTTAATATGCGTACTAAGTTTAATCAGATGATCTGCTGTGCATCTACCTTTTCGAAAGCCTGCCTGGCTAATGGGATTATTTTGTTTTTATCGCAATAAATGCATTAGTCGGTTTAAATTATTTTTTCCATAAGTTTTTCCTGTGTGAGAGGTTAACACGATAGGTCTGTAACTGTTTTTATCATTTTTAGGTTTACCCTGCTTTGGGACTGGCACTAAAATGGAATGTTTCCATATGCTTGGAATGACCCCCTGAGACCAGCAACTTTGAAATAATTCAAGTAATAACATTATCCAGTTTTCTGGCAGCTGTTTTAACAATTCACTTGAAATAGCATCAATACCAACGGATGTTCTTTTTGTTCCAAGAGATAGGAGAGCATCTTTAAGCTCTTGCAATGTTAGGGGAGCATTGACGTAATGATTATTATCTCCCACAGGGTCTTTATACATGTCTTTCTGTGCTTCTTTATTTCTATATACTTTTTTGGTCAGTTTTGGTCTTCCTTTTGCTTTCAAGAAGTTAACACTTATAATGATTTGCAAAAGGTGTGGAGTAAATTTAAAGATATGAAAAGTGGGGTTAGGCTTCCTAACTGTCCCATTAAGATTAAAGACAAGGAACTTCCATCTAATTCAGAGAAAGCTGAATCATTCATAGAAATGTTTACAGACACAATGAGTGATAAAAGTCTTTCAGAAAAATGCAAGGTGTGTGTGAGTGATGTGTGTGTGTGTATGTGTGGTGTGTGTGTGTGTGTTTGTGTGTGTTGTGCGTGTGTGTAGGAAATGATGAATGTCTATGCTTATTTTGGGGGTGTTAGGTCAGTGGGTTTTTTTTCCCGGTATTAACGGCAATGAAGTATTCTTATTCTGATCTAGATTCACACAGACATGAATACGCGTGCACGCACACACAAACACACACGGATACATGTACACACATACACACGCGCGCACACTAACTCACTCACACACACACACACACACACGGATACACGTACATACATACACACACGTGCACATGCACACACACACTTTTTGTTGACTTTGAAAAAGCATTTGATGTAATCAATCATTCCTTATTATTGCGTAAACTTCACTTGTATAAACTAACACCAGAAACGATAAATTTTCTGAAAAGCTTTTTGTCGAATAGGCAGCAGCTAGTAACTGCAAATAATCAAACATCAGAACTAGTACCTATTAAACATGGAGTACCACAAGGGTCAATATTGGGTCCACTTCTATTTTCAATCTATGTAAATGACTTACCCCAATTTCTAGAATGTAGTGTGAAATGTTTGCTGATGACACATCCCTCTATTGTAGTGACTCTGACCCCCCCCAGACTTACAATCAAACTTCAACACAATATTGACAGATTGGTTTCTTGGACTCAGCTAAACCATATGTCCCTAAATACGCGAAAAACTAAGTGTATGTATGTACTAGCAAGACAAAAGAGACAAAAAATGAAAGATAAATTCCAACCTCTGTGATAGGTAAAAGAGTAATTGAAGAAGTTGACTCCCACAGAATTTTGGGTTGTAATTATGACAAAAACTTACTTACTGACCATGTATGCGCTAGGAAAACCGTCTTTTCTTACAGCACTATCAGTTCTCATAAATATAACATTTCTGAATAATATCCACTCCCAAACCTCTTTTTTGCGGCCATATTTTGCCCTATAGTTGCTATGCTTCATCGCTTTGGACAGCTAGCAGGCACAAATTTTAATGGATTCATAGATTAATATAAGAGCACTGAACTTGTTCTAACTAAATCATGCGCCCTAAACCATCAACGATTATAAAAACAAATATCCTAACCTTCAAAAACAACTTATCTAAAGAAAGATCTATTGGTCCAACAGTGTCAATGGAAATGCCCTCCAAAGATCATCCAATACTTCAAAATCAATGAACACAACATAATCATCGACTGAACATTTCCGAGACCCAGAAATAATCTTACAAAACAAGCTTCTGTGTACTCAGTAGTGACTTAGAACTAGCTCCCAAACGCTTAAAATGTATCAAAAACAAAAAATCATTCAAGACACAGCTAAAAAGCCATCTAATGCATGAATGCCTTAGGAATTGACGAATATGCAAATCAACCATGATTAATACGGCAAAATCAACCATACTTACAGTTACCAGCACTAAGTATTCCTTACAACAAAAATTCAAGTAGGTCTTAACTGAGACTAGAAATTCTACAGTCACACACGTATATGTGTGGAGGAGGGAGGCAGGAAAAGGCACACTAATTATGCAAAGAATAAGCAGTATTCTATGCAAGCGAGTAAATTATCTGCAATGTTGAAACAAGTGAAAGGAGGAACATTTTAAAAAAAGCTTTTTAATGGTAGACCTGAGAGCTTGATAGTGTGCCTTCTCTCTCGCTCTCTCTCTCTCTCATCTCTCGTCTCTCCTCTCTCTCTCTCACTCTCTCTCTCTCCTCTCAGCTCATTCTCTGCGTATTCGAAACTCCTCATTCTCGGGGGGGGGGATCACCTCCCGCTTCCGATATATGCCACACCTCTGCATCTCTCTCTCAACAATCAATCCGCATCTCCTCTCTCCCCTCATCCGCTCTCTCATCCTCTCTCTCGCTCCCCTCCTCGCCCGCTCCATTTCCTTTCCTCTCCACTCCTCAGGCCTTTGTCTGTCTACATTCAATAGATTTTTATCATGATTTTTTTTAATTGCAGTTAGAGATAGATTATAGTAATATTATAACATACTGTTTAGTATGATATTGTTTTTATTATAGTCCAGTGGATTATGGGCTTTGAATTAGGGATCGTATAGGGGTTCTACATTTTTTTGAATATTTGTCTTTTTTTTTTTTTTTTTAAACTATTAATTGATGAAGGTTATTTCCCTCCCCCCTTGATACTATCCTCCCCCACCCCCCATCCGTTCCAATGCTTTCGTTATCATGGTTATGTTGTTGTCTCATGGTGAGCGGGATCATTTGTTATATGGTTTGTCTCATGGTATGGCATTGGTTTGTTAGAATGGTATCTCTATAATATAATCATTAATTAGAAGCTGATTTGCCTGCGTGCTTTGTTGATAGCATGGTGGGAAATGGCATTGTTTAAACCGAGTTGTAAAGGTATTGTTCGCAAATAAGCACACGTGTGCTGGTGAGAGAGAGGAGGGAGTCATTGAAAGTAAGTGCGTCAGGAATGACGAATGCATAGTTGTTCTAACGGTTATTCGGTACCTTTTTATTAGTTAAAGTAACTATTCACGTTTCACTGTTTCCACGGCCCTTAACCCGCCCAGGTCCTGGGGGCGCTGCATGTGAGCGAACGGTGGACCACTGGCTCCACTTAAAGCGCGCGTGGCATTGCCTGGTGACCCCACTGAAGGCCTCCCCTGCCATCACGGATGTCGGTCGGCCCACTTTCTCCTCTGTCTGCCTCCCTCTTCTCTTCCCCCTGGGACGTTCCTTGCAATGGGTCTTTGGCAAGTCTTCTGTGCGTGTTACGTGCCCCATACCATCTGAGTTTCCTCTTTTTCGCCGTGGCAGTACTTCACTAGTCCCAGCACCTGTTATGAATCATTCTGCGAACTCATTGTTTGGGAAGGGTCCTGTATAGAGGCCAAATAGCCTTCTAGCATCGCATTTCTACTGCTGGATCCTCCCTTTGTATCTCGCGTGTAAGGTCCATGGCCACACATCGTAAAGCATGATTGAGGTGCTACGCGTTATAACGTACCTTGGTTCCGAGAGGGAGGTGCTGTCTCCCCAAGTTTTCAGTCTTGGCCAGTGCTGCTGCTGTTTTGGCCGCTTCCTGCTAGATTTCGTCTTCGATTCCCTCTCACTTATGATGCTCAAGTACTTGAAATATTGCAACTGTCCTCCAGTCGTTTGCCGTGAGAGTGAATCTGGGTGATTGGCTGGGCACTGTTGTCATAGAGCTTGGGTTTTCTCGCACTGATTTCCATGCCGTATTGTGAGGATATTTCCCGTCAGTGTCTCACTAGGTGCCAGTGGACCGCTACATTCCTGCCAACCGCAATTCATCGGCAAACCGTAGGTTAGGATGTCGCCTCCAAGCTACTGTTCCTGTGTGGCTTCCCAAGCGTCAGTCAGTTGGCCGTTCGAAGAAAATGTTAAATATGTCGGGCTACAGCATACATCCCTGTCGACCCCAACGGTTACGAAACATTCCCCTACCGTGCCCTGTAACGATACTGCTCGGGGGCCTTTGAGTAGAGTTCCTGAGGTGTGGATCAGCCTTCGGCCCAGTTGAATTGTTCAGAGTGCCCACAAGCGTCATGCCATACGCTATCGAAGGCCTTCTTTAAATCATTGAAGACGAGGAAGATGTCTTGTTGATGCTGGCTGTATTTCTCACACAGAACCTCAGGTTGAATATCTGTTCTGTGGTGCTTCTATTTGGCGGAAACCGGCCTGCTCTTCGGCGATGATCTCTTCTGCCTGTGGTTTCAGCCTGTTCAGGATCACTTTCAGCATGACTTTACTGGCATGACTTATGAGGCTGATTTTCCTGTAGTTTTGGCACTGCTGGAGATTTCCTTTCTTGGGGAGAGTGATGATGAGTGATTGGGTCCATGGTTAGGCCACTATCCGGTCTGCCAGATCTTGTTGCAGATACTTGTAAGGATGTCTGTCACTGCTTCTCCCCCGTGTTGGATCAGCTCTGCTGGGATGTTGTCGATTCCTGCTGATTTTCCTTTCTTCAGCGATCTAATTGCTACTTCTACTTCCTCGCGTAGAATTGGGAAGTTGTCTTTATTCGATGAGGCTTGGCTTGCAAGAACGCTGGGGTCGCCTAGCGTCTGATGATTGTAGAGTTCGGAACAGTATTCCGTCCATCTGCCAACGATTTCCTTCTTTTCTGTTAGGCAATTCCCTTCTTTGTCCTGGATGTTATTGACTCTAAAGTATAAACGTGAAAGAATGGATGTAACAGTAGGTGAAGTAATTTGTTTGTCCTGACGTTTTATGATTTTCTTTTTTTTAAATTTTTAAAACATTTTTATTTAAATGTGTGTGTGGACGTGAGCGCGCACGCTCTCAGGCGTGCATGAGTATGTGTGTGCATGTATTTGTATATGTGGTAATTTGTATTTTCAATGTATTCCTTATCGATTTTTTCCTCTCTTTTACTGGTTTAATTTAACGGTAATGATGCATAATGTAATGTCTTAGTATAATCATTACGAAATTTGTTCTTAGATAGATGGCTTGATGAAAAAAAGCAAATGCATTGCTTATTCAATGTACCATCTGGAAATAAAATTTTGACTTGACTTGACTTGACTTGACACACACACACTCACTCATTCACTAATACACACACATACACGCGCGCACACACACACACACACACACACACACACACACACACACACACACACACACACACACACAACACACACACACACAAAACACAAACACGCAGACACACGTGAGATTTTTGCAAATGCCATCGTTTTTGCGCACATTAAGGTAGCTGCATTCCGACTTCGGGAAAACTCACACGTTTAAACACCAATCCAGCCTTTCGTGTAGAGGAGTAGAGCGGCTATGGCTCAGTGGTAGGGATTCACAGGAACGTACCCAGCATGCGACCCTTGACTTGGATAAAAGTGGACTGAGCCAGCCCAACTTCGGCACCCACAACAAATTTATTTTTGGGTTTGTTCGCAGTATTTTGTTGACCACTTTTTTGTATCCCGTTTTAAACAAGGGGACAGATACTCAGGGGTCGGAGCACTCGCTTTCCCCACCCAAGTTAACCCCATCGGGGGGTTACCATTGATGGGTGCCCGTTTGCCCCCTGTTTCAGTACATTTCCCCCCGTTCACCCACGTAAATGGGTACCTCCCCTTTTGGTCGGGGAAAGGGTAAAGAAAGCAGCGGGGGAGGGTGATGGGCGCCCCCCTCAATATGCTGGCCCCGGGTCTTGACCCCGCCCCCTACGCCCTGGGTTTCGGGACAGGGCCCTTTTTTTAAACACGAGATTTTCTGCGTAAAATTGGGGGTTTCTCTCCGGGGGAGGGGGCCCCCAAATTTGCACCCCCCCTTTTTTCCCTTTCTTTCCCTGATGTTGTGTATTTTTTTCCCCCTTTCAGTGTGTGTTTGTTGTGTGTGTGTTTTTTTGGGGGGGGAGGGTATCTCAAATTTCCGGGGGCAATTTCTTTCCGAGGTTCTTTTAAATGCGTTTAACTCCATTATTGTTTTGAAATTTTTTTTTGCGCATGTTTTATATTTGTTTTCATTCAAATAACCTTTTTCCACGAATTTTGCCAGGGCGCTTCTTGGCCGGGGTTTTTTTTACGTGCGCTAAATGGTGTTCACACACGGGGACCCCAATTTTATGGGCCCCATCCAAAGACTACACCCCGACCCCCACTCACAATGCATGGATGGGAGGGGGGGGAGGGAGGGGGGGGGGTTTTCGGGCACAAAGGGGGTCGATCGCAACCCGGGGTTTTTTTTTCCTTTCCAAGCAGGTCGTTTTCCGTAGACCACCCACCTAGATCGTGGTGACCGGCGGGACTAAAAGAAAACTCATTTGGGCATTTCTTAGCTAACAGCGGGGAGATCGCCAAGACTACGCGCTCTTTCTTCTCTCCTCCTCTCCTCTCTCTCTCTCCTCTCTCTCCTCTCTCTCTCTCCTCTTCCTTCTCCTCTCTCTCCACCACAACAACACACACACACAACCCCACACACAACAACCATAACACACAACGCCGCAGCCGCAAAAGCGCGGACACCACGACACACACACAACAAAACCAACACACACACACACACACAGCACGCACCACGCGCGTGCGCGCGCGCGCACACCACAAACAACACACAACACACACCCCACACACACAACACACACACACACACACTGGAAAGTTTTTGAGGTCTTTGTATAATTTTACGAAATTTTTTCTTAGATGATGGTTATGAAAAAAACAAATGCATTGCTATTCAAGACCCTCTGGAAATAAAATTTTACTTGACTTGACTTGCTTGACACTGGAGTAGAAATTTTGCGTTTTGAAACGGTGTTTCATATTTTTGTGAGGGGCGGGGTTGATTTTTCCCCCTCGGTCAGGGGTGGGAAGCGTCATGTTTCTAACGGAACACCCGCGAAAATTTGTTGGGGGGTGGTTTAAAGCACTCCATGCGTCATTAAGCTTAGCGTTGAGGTAGAATTATCACCTTTTTCATACACCCTGGTTCCTTTCGAGCTAGGGTTTGTTACAGATCTGCTGAATGTTCTTGATGGGTTTGTTACAGATCTAAATTTTTTTGCGTTTGTTTTATAGAAGAACCGTTATTCCCACTTCGGGGGTTTTTTCTCCTTTTTTTTTTTTTAAAGCATAGGGAAGACCCCCCATCAAAAGTTGACTTTTAGGGGAATTTTGGTTCTCCTTTTTTTTTTTCTTTTTGGGGGCGGATACTCAGTGGTCGGAGCACTCGCTTTCCCCCCCAAGTTAAGCACGTCGGCTGGTTTTTTCCCTTGGATGGGGGC
>CM054161.1:49397402-49414902 GCA_028751875.1 Rapana venosa
CCATGCCTCACATGCGTAAAGCATGATTGAGGTGACTAGCGCGTTTAGTAACTTTACCTTGGTTCCGAGAGGGATGTTTCTGTCTCTCCATATGGTCTTCAGTCTTGCCATTGCTGCTGCTGTTTGTGCCGCTCTTGCTAGGATTTCGGTCTTCGATCCCTCCTCACTTATGATGGCTCCAAGGTACTTGAAATGGTCAACTGTCTCCAGTTCTTTTCCGTTGAGAGTGATCTTGGTGGTGATTGGCTGGGCACTGTTTGTCATGAGCTTGGTTTTCTCGGCACTGATTTCCATGCCGTATTGTGAGGATATTTCGTCCAGTTTCTTCACTAGGTTGGCCAGTTCCTCTTCATTTCCTGCCAGACCGTCAATGTCATCGGCAAACCTGAGGTTGGTGATTGTTCGCCCTCCAATGCTGACTGTTCCTGTGTGGTCTTCCAAGGCGTCAGTCATGATGCGTTCGAGGAAAATGTTAAATAGTGTCGGCGACAGCAGACATCCCTGTCGGACCCCAACTGAGGTACGGAACCATTCCCCTACCGTGCCCTGTACGAGTACTGCACTGGTGGCCTTTGAGTAGAGTTCCTTGATGGTGTGGATCAGCTTCTGGCCCATGTTGAATTTGTTCATGGTGGCCCACAGAGCGTCATGCCATACTCTATCGAAGGCCTTCTTAAAATCAATGAAGACGTGGAAGATGTCTTGTTGATGCTGGCTGTATTCTCACACAGAACCCTCAGGTTGAATATCTGTTCTGTGGTGCTTCTATTTGGGCGGAAACCGGCCTGCTCTTCGGCGATGATCTCTTCTGCCTGTGGTTTCAGCCTGTTCAGGATCACTTTCAGCATGACTTTACTGGCATGACTTATGAGGCTGATTGTCCTGTAGTTTTGGCACTGCTGGAGATTTCCTTTCTTGGGAGAGTGATGATGAGTGATTGGGTCCATGTGTAGGCCACTCTCCGGTCTGCCAGATCTTGTTGCAGATACTTGTAAGGATGTCTGTCACTGCTTCTCCCCCGTGTTGGATCAGCTCTGCTGGGATGTTGTCGATTCCTGCTGATTTTCCTTTCTTCAGCGATCTAATTGCTACTTCTACTTCCTCGCGTAGAATTGGGAAGTTGTCTTTATTCGATGAGGCTTGGCTTGCAAGAACGCTGGGGTCGCCTAGCGTCTGATGATTGTAGAGTTCGGAACAGTATTCCGTCCATCTGCCAACGATTTCCTTCTTTTCTGTTAGGCAATTCCCTTCTTTGTCCTGGATGTTATTGACTCTAAAGTATAAACGTGAAAGAATGGATGTAACAGTAGGTGAAGTAATTTGTTTGTCCTGACGTTTTATGATTTTCTTTTTTTAATTCTTAAAACATTTTTATTTAAATGTGTGTGTGGACGTGAGCGCGCACGCGCTCAGGCGTGCATGAGTATGTGTGTGCATGTATTTGTATATGTGGTAATTTGTATTTTCAATGTATCTCCTTATCGATTTTTTCCTCTCTTTTTACTGGTTTAATTTAACGGTAAATGATGCAATAATGTAATGTCTTAGTATAATCATTACGAAATTTGTTCTTAGATAGATGGCTTGATGAAAAAAAGCAAATGCATTGCTTATTCAATGTACCATCTGGAAATAAAATTTTGACTTGACTTGACTTGACTTGACACACACACACTCACTCATTCACTAATACACACACATACACGCGCGCACACACACACACACACACACACACACACACACACACACACACACACACACACACACACACACACACACACACAAACACAAACACGCAGACACACGTGAGATTTTTGCAAATGCCATCGTTTTTGCGCACCATTAAGGTAGCTGCATTCCGACTTCGGGAAACTCACACGTTTAAACACCAATCCAGCCTTTCGTGTAGAGGAGTAGAGCGGCTATGGCTCTAGTGGTAGGGATTCACAGGAACGTACCCAGCATGCGACCCTTGACTTGGATAAAAGTGGACTGAGCCAGGCCCAACTTCGGCAGCCTACAACATGACATTTACTTTTTGTTTGTTCGCAGTATATTGTATGTACCACTTTATTTGTATGCCGCTTTAAGACAAGGGGACGAGATAGCTCAGTGGTCGGAGCACTCGCTTTCCCCCTAGCCAAGTTAAGCAGCATCGAGCGTGGTTACCAGTTGGATGGGTGACCGCTTGCGCGCCTGGTTTCAGTACAGTTCCCCCAGTTCACCCAGCTGTAAATGGGTACCTGCCCTCTTTAGGGTCAGGGAAGGTAAAGAAAGCAGCGTGGGAGAGGTGATGGGCGCCGCCCTCAATATGCTGGCCCCTGGAGGTCTCTGACGCCTCGCTCCTCTACGACCTAGGTTCTGGGACACCGTTACCTTTTACTTTAAGTCACAGCAGATTTTTCTGCGTAAAATTCGGGTTTCTCTCTCCGGGAGGAGCGGGTCGCCGCAATTGCAGCGCCACCCATTTTTTCCCTTTCTTTTCCTGTATGTGTGTGTATTTGTTTCCCTTTCATGTGTGTGTGTGTGTGTGTGTGTGTTTTGAGGGGGGAGGGGTATCTACAGAATTTTGCCAGGGGCAATTCTCTTGTTGCCGTAGGTTCTTTTAAATGCGCTTAACTCCCATTATTGTTTTGAAATTTTTATTGTCTGCATGTATATATTTGTTTTCATATCAGAATAACCTTTTTTCCTACAGAATTTTGCCAGGAGCGACTCTCTTGTTGCCGTGGGTTCTTTTTACGTGCGCTAAATGCGTGTTACACACACGGGGACCTCAAGTTTTATCGTCTCATCCGAAAGACTAGCACCCAGACCACCACTCACAATGCAGTGGATGGGGAGGGAGGGAGGGAGGGAGGGGGATTTTCGGGCACAAACGGGGATCGATCGCAACCCGGGATTTTTTTCTCTTTCCAAGCAGGTGCGTTTACCGCTAGACCACCGACCTAGAGTCGTGGTGACTCGGCTGGGAGCTAAAAGAGAGAACTCATGTTGGGCATTTCTTAGCTTAACAGCGTGGGAGAGTCGCCCAAGACTACGCGCTCTTGTCTCTCTCTCTCTCTCTCTCTCTCCTCTCTCTCTCTCCTCTCTCTCTCTCTCTCTCACTCTCTCTCTCTCTCTCTCTCTCTCACACACACACACACACACACACACACACACACACACAACACACGCATACACACACACACGCACGCACGCACGCACGCGCGCGCACACGCACGCACAACACACACACAACACACACAACACACACACACACACACACGCACGCACGCACGCGCGTGCGCGCGCGCGCACACACACACACACACACACACACACACACACACACACACACACACACACACACACACACACACTGGAATGTATAATGTAGTGTCTTAGTATAATCATTACGAAATTTGTTCTTAGATAGATGGCTTGATGAAAAAAAGCAAATGCATTGCTTATTCAATGTACCATCTGGAAATAAAATTTTGACTTGACTTGACTTGACTTGACACTGGAGTAGAAATTTTGCGTTTGAAACGGCTAGTTTCAAGTATTTTATGTGACGGGGCGGTAGTTAGATTACCTCCCATGCGGTCAGAGGCGTGTGGCAAGCGTCATGTTTCTATATCGGGACACACCCGCGAATTCGTTGGGTGGCTGGTTGAAAGCACTCCATTGCGTACACTTAAGCTTAGCGTTGAGGGATAGAAATTATACAGCCTTTTCTCACTACACCCTGAATGTTCCTTTCGTAGCTGAGGATTTGTTACAGATCTGCTGAATGTTCTCTCGTAGCTGAGGATTTGTTACAGATCTAAATATTTGCGTTCTGTTACATAGAAGAAGCCGTATTCCGACTTCAGGGGATTTGTTTCTCCTTTTTCTTCTTCTTAAAGACGAGTAGTAGAGACCCACCAGTCAAAAGTCTGACTTCAGGGAATTTGTTTCTCCTTTTTTTCTTCTTTTTGGGGACGGGATAGCTCAGTGGTCGGAGCACTCGCTTTCCCCCAGCCAAGTTAAGCAGCGTCGAGCGTGGTTACCACTTGGATGGGTGACCGTTTGCGCGCCTTGGCTTCAGTACAGTTCCCCCAGTTCACCCAGCTGTAAATGGGTACCTGCCCTCTTTAGGGTCAGGGAAGGTAAAGCAGCGAGGGAGAGGAGATGGGCGCCCCCGCCCTCAATATGCTGGCCCTAGAGAAGTGAGGTCTCTGACGCCTCGCTCCCCTACGACCTTATAGGTTATGGGACACCTTTACCTCCTTCCTCCCTTTTTTTCTTCTTCTTAAAGACGTGTAGTAGAGACCCACCAGTCAAAAGTCTGACTTCAGGGTATTTGTTTCTCCTTTTTCTTCTTCTTAAAGACGAGTAGTAGAGACCCACCAGTCAAAATGTCGAGGCTTTTCCGTGTCATGACTTTGTTTATTATGCTAATCGTTTAGCTTTTTATTTATTTATTTAAATTTTTTTAGTTGGGTGTAATACACTGTAAGCAAATGGTACAATTAAAAACCGTTTTTGCTTTTCTCTCTCTCTGGCTTTGCCTCTGCGCGTGCGTGTTACGCAAGCCTCTATTTTTTATCTTTTTGCCTGCTCTTTTGCTGATTCAAAGTCTTTGGTTTCTTATGTGAATGGCTATAAAGACTGGAAGAGAAACACGCCCTACTGTAGTAAAGATTATCGGAGCCGTTGTGGCATTCCAAAAGATCTGTACCAAACAAGATTGTATTTGTAGGGGGTGTGGAGGAAAAAGTCGTGTGGTCTATTGCAGTGTTATGTGATTTCCATACATGTTTTCGTTTCAATTTCACGTGAAAAAGGCCTTTGAAGAGATGTTTGTTTGGGACACATGCAGTTTGAGAAAGAGAGAAGGGGGAGGTGGGGAGAGACTAGGGGGAGGAGGGAGGTGTGGGGAGAGAGAGAGAGTGGGGGGGGTGGGGGGACAGAATTTTATCAAGGTAATAAGTTAAGCAAGCAAACTTCCCATTAACAGAGAGAGAGAGAGAGAGAGAGAGAGAGAGAGAGAGAGAGAGAGAGAGAGAGATTTTATTTATTCATTTATTTTCTTATTCTTTTATGTCAAGGATAATGGAATAAGCACTTATGTGCTTTTTTACATCCAGTCCCCGTGTGCATGCGGTTTTGTGAATTCTGTCATCTGTTCCCACCGGCACACAATGGCCTACTCTTACGAAAAGCAGGACAGGATTTAACGTCTGCGCGATATGTTCTGCGTGCGTTCACACACGGGACCTCGGTTTATAGTCTCATCCGAAGGACTTTTGGGGAGAGTGGAGTGTGCACCGATGTTAACCCCAGGGGAAAATATCCCCCCTTGAGCGGGAATCAACCCGGGTCGTCAGATTGCGAGCGCAATGTTCTAACCACTAGGCTATCCAGTCCCCCCTGAGATAGAGAGAGAGAGAGAGAGAGAGCGAGAGAGAGAGAGAGGGGGGGGGGGGGGGGAGAGACAGACAGACAGAAGATAGATAGACAGACAGATAGAAAGAGAGAGAGACAGACAGACAGACAGACAGAAGAGACAGAGAGAGAATACTGGGTAAAAAAAACAAACGGGGGAAGGGGGGGGGGATAGAGGAGTTAATAATAAAAGTGAACCGATTTTTTTTGCTAAAGAACACAATACCATGCAATACAATACAATACAGTACACTACAATACACTCATAAACCATGATCCTCATTGTTAAAAGACACGTATCTAAAGTAGAGCAGTATTTATATCTCTCTCTAGGATAAGGTTGGGTTATTTTTTTTCTGAATAGTCAGGAAGTATTTACTGCATGACTGAGGGGACCCATTGTGCTTCAGGACAGGTAAAGACTCGTCAACGAACGGCAACCTCATTCTTGCAAATGCCTGTACAAAGAAGAAGATGAGAATGATGTTAAAGGAACATATTTTGTTAGAAATGTTCAAGAAGCACTGTTTTAATAAATAATAATAATAATAATAATAATAATATTGTATTTATTATTATTATTATTTTTTTTTTATATACCACTTTAAGTCACGAGATTTCTCTGCGTGAAATTCGGGCTGCTCTCCCCGGGGAGAGCGCGTCGCCACAAGAGCAGCGCCACCCTTTTTTTTTGTATGGAATCTATATAGCCCTGAATCTTATAAAGCAACAAATCAAAGCGCTCAGATGACTATTTTTTTATGCGTGTGTATGCGGTTTTTAAAATTTTGTCATCTGTTCCCACCGGCACACAATGGCCTACTCTTTCGAACAGCGGAAGAGGATTTAGCGTGTGCGCAAGATGTTCTTCATGCGTTCGCACACGGGGCCTCGGTTTATAGTCTCATCCGAAGGACTTTGACATTCAGTTCGATTTTTTGGTCAAACTGGGAAGAAAGGGCGAGGCTGGGAATCGAACCCAGAACCTCACGGTTTACTTGTTGGCAGGCAAACGTCTTAACCATCCTGCCACCTTCCTTCCTTTGACCCTCAGCTATTTGTTAGGGTGTTCACTGAAGGCATTATAATTATAGGCTTAGTTAGTTATTCCTGCCATAGTGAAACAGTGTTGTTGCAATGAGTATCACGGTATAATCTGTTGATATTGTGCATCGGATATATAATATAAATGTATATATATATATATATATATATATTATATATATATATATATATATATATATATATATATATATGTGTGTGTGTGTGTGTGTGTGTGTGTATATTGTGTTTTTTTTCATTTTTTTAATAATTTTGTTTTATTTTTTATTTTCGAGTATAATGGAATAAGCACTCGCGTGCTTTTTAATTAATTTTTTTTAACATATAGACCCAGTGTGTTAGTGTATGTGTGTGTGTTAGTGTGTGTGTGTTAGTGTGTGTGTGTGTGCGTGTGCGCGTGTGTGCGTGCGCACGCGCGTGTGTGTATATGTGTGTGTTCGTGAGTGATATCTTCACTTTAGCGTTTATTCACATCAAGTGATTTTTAGACCATTTAATGATTTTAAGTGGTGTGTGTGTGTGTGTGTGTGTGTGTGTGTGTGTGTGTGGTGTGTGTGTGTGTGTGTGTGTGTATAGTCGTTAAACTAAGAAACAGAACAGGAGGCGGGATAGCTTAGTGGTTAAGAGTGTTGAGTTCGCGCTCTGACGGCCCGGGTTCGAGCCACCATTCAAGGGAACCTCCCCCCCCCCCCCCCCCCCCCCCGGAGTTAACATTAGTGCAGACTCCACTCTCCCCAAAAGTCCTTCGGATGAGACTATAAACCCAGCCCACACCTGCGAACGGACACAGAACATCTCGCGCATACGTTAAAACCCGTTCTGCCTGTCGGAAAAGTAGGCCATCGTGTGCCGGTGGGAACGGATGACGAAATTGTAAATAAAAAACAAAACCCCCAAACCACCAAACAAAAAGCAAAAAACCCCTGCATGAACGCTATAGAGTCATGTTCAGACATCATCCCGGAGGTCGGAATGTGGCTACCTTAATGGTGGGTTAAAAATAGTCGCAAATCCAAGAATCTCATCAGCGAGGAATTTCGAAGCTGTGCCCGTGGAACAAACAAGAAAAAAACAACGAAAAGAAAACTCCAACAACAGCAAAAGCCAACCAACAACAACCAAAAAAAAACCCCAAACCACACACACACAAAGAAAGCAAACCTGTAAACCTAGACATAACTGACATGGCGTATACAAAGACATGCAGCCACGCTAATTAATGCGTCACTTAAAAAGCAAGCGCGCGCGCGCACACACACACACACACACACACACACACACACACACACACACACACACACACACACACACACACACACACACGAGAACCCGAATTTCTCCCTTGAACCAGTTAGGTCATGAGAGCTGGTCTGGGAACTAGTCTTTTTTGGACAAAACCGAAAAACCAAGATCGCGTTTACAACACCCATCTGCATCCCTGGGGGCTGGTTGGCCTTTGGAGAACATCTCCAACGCTGACTGTCCTTATGCCCACTTGGCCGAGAGAGTGGGGATGTACTGTGGGCAAGGCATCTCCACTATAATCAAATTTCTGCCCAGTTTCCAAAACAGCAGCTGCCTCCTCTGCTGTTTTGGAGGTCATCGTCGGACACGACGGACAAACATACATACAAGAACCACGGCGACAAGCAAGTTGTCCCTGGCAAAATTATGTAGAGAAAAAAGCTACTTTAACAGAGAAACACGAAATATAATAATACACAAACAGAGAAAGTAAATTTTTTAAAGAGAGGCGCTCTTTTTGCGGCGACGCTCTCTCCTCAGGGAGAGCAACCTCAAATTTCATGCAGAGAAATCTGCAGTCACTGAAAGAGGTATAGGTAAAGTAAGGTAAAGGTGCCCCATGACTCTATGTGGTCGTAGTGGAGCGAGGCATCAGAGACCTCAGGGGGGACCAGGATATTGAGGGCGGCGGCGCCCATCTCCTCTCCCTCGCTGCTTTACCTTCCCTGACCCTAAAAGAGGGCAGGTCACCCATTGACAGCTGGGTGAACTGGGGGAACTGTACTGAAGCCAAGGCAGCGCAAAACGGTCACCCATCCAAGTGGTAACCACGCTCGACGCTGCTTAAACCTTAGCTGGTGGGGGAAAGAGAGCACTCTGACCACTGAGCTATCTCGTCCCCGACGTGTACAATTCAGTGAAAATTCATTATTTCGAAATCCCAAATACAGGACGAAAAAGAGAGGTATAGGTGGGGAGTGTGGGGGGGGGGAGGGGGGGCTCAGAACCACTGCTCGTTTACGTTGTTACATAATACGATTCAATCACCACCCTGGCTCCCCTGCCCCCCATATCTAAACATTTACACATAGAAGAGAGAGAGAGAGAGAGAGAGAGAACAGAGAGAAGAGAGAGAGAAAGAGAGAGAGAGAAAAGAGAAAGAGAGAGAAGAAACCAACCAGCCAACCAAACCAAACCAAACAAAAAAAAAATAAATAAACACTTAACATTTCACATGATTTATTCGACTCGAGACACACACACACACACACACACGCACACACCCCTTCCTCTCCCCCCCACCCCACCCACCACACCACACCATCCACCCCCACTCCTACCCCCACCCCCCCTCACCCCACACTCGTCATGGTGACAATAATACTGCTGTATAATATTCGCCTTGACTTGACAACCCCCCACTTGATGTTGTCTGTGCCTCACTTCTTCAACCCAGGGCCGTGAGAGGCTATTGTCTTCCCCGCCAACTAGACTCTAGAGGTCGGTGTTTATCCCAGGGGAAAGAGAGAGGGGGAAAGAGAGAGGGAGAGGAGAGAGAGAGAGAGAGAGAGAGAGAGAGAGAGAGAGGAGAGAAAGAGAGAGGAGAGAGAGAGAAAGGAGAGACAGACAGAGACAGAGAGAGTGAAATGTTGTCGATAGCAAATCATGGTGACTGTGACACTCTCTTGCTCCCTAATCACAGCAGGGTGTCTTTATATAGTATGCATACACACACATGCACGCAACACACACACACACGTGCGCACAAACACTCACTACAACGCATACACACACGACGCGCGCGCACACACACCACACACACACACACACCACACACACCAGACACACCAGACAACATACACACATACACACACACACAACACAACACCACACACACACATCACACACACACACACACCAGACAACACACACACACACAACACCACATACACAACAAAACACACAACACAAACAAACACCCCTCCCTCTCCCTTTTCCCCCCCCCCCCCCCCCCCCCCCCCCCCCCCCCCCCCCGACACACACACACGCAAACACACCACACACACCACACCACACCACACACACAACACAACACAAACAAACACAAACAACACACACTCAGACCGGGGCAACACACACATAACACAACCACCCCCTCCCCACACCTCCCACCCGCACCCCACCCCCACACACTTGTTAACACTTCTGACTGTTTGTTCTGATAAAACAAAGACAGAACAAAACAAAACCCATCAAACAACTAAAACAAAACAGAAACAACAACAACAAGTGCATGTGTGCATGTTTTATTATTCTCGAAATAAAAGAGTAATGAAAACATTTTTTTACATTTTTAAAAATCTTCGCTTCTATATATTATTCATTATAATCGAAATAAAAGAATAAGAATATAATTATAAAAGAAAGATTTTTAAATCGTCTGTTGCACCTTAATGTGAATGCGTTATCATTAGATTGCCTTTGTAAGGCCGGGCCATGAACACACACACACACACCACACACACACACACACACAAACACGCACCACGACGCACCACGCACACACACACACACGCACACATACACACACACACACACACACTAACTCACTCACTCACTCACTCACTCTTTCAACGACAGCTGGTATGGGGTTGGTTTTCAAGTTTGGATGAATGGTCATTTTTGTTTCATATTTTGCTGTTGCTTATGCATTTACATACAATGTTATGCTGGTAATTTACTGTATATACAATGTTATGCTGGTAGTTTACTGCTACATGAAGCATTGGGTTTGTGATCGTTTACTGTTACATGAAGCATTCTTTTTGTGATAGTTTACTGTTACATGAAGCATTCTTTTTGTGATAGTTTACTGTTACATGAAGCATTGTGTTTGTGATAGTTTACTGTTACATGAAGCATTGTGTTTGTGATAGTTTACTGTTACATGAAGCATTGTGTTTGTGATAGTTTACTGTTACATGAAGCATTGTGTTTGTGATAGTTTACTGTTACATGAAGCATTGTGTTTGTGATAGTTTACTGTTACATGAAGCACTGTGTTTGTGATAGTTTACTGTTACACGAAGCATTGTGTTTGTGATAGTTTACTGTTACATGAAGCATTGGTTTGGATAGTTTACTGTTACATGAAGCATTGTGTTTGTGATAGTTTACTGTTACATGAAGCATTGTGTTTGTGATAGTTTACTGTTACATGAAGCATTGTGTTTGTGATAGTTTACTGTTACATGAAGCATTGTGATAGTTTACTGTTACATGAAGCATTGTGTTTGTGATAGTTTACTGTTACATGAAGCATTGTGATAGTTTACTGTTACATGAAGCATTGTGATAGTTTACTGTTACATGAAGCATTGTGATAGTTTACTGTTACATGAAGCATTGTGATAGTTTACTGTTACATGAAGCATGTGATAGTTTTACTGTTACATGAAGCATTGTGATAGTTTACTGTTACATGAAGCATTGTGATAGTTTACTGTTACATGAAGCATGTGAAGTTTACTGTTTACATGAAGCATTGTGATAGTTTACTGTTACATGAAGCATTGTGATAGTTTACTGTTACATGAAGCATTGTGATAGTTTACTGTTACATGAAGCATTGTGATAGTTTACTGTTACATGAAGCATTGTGATAGTTTACTGTTACATGAAGCATTGTGTTTGTGATCGTTTACTGTTACATGAAGCATTGTGTTTGTGATAGTTTACTGTTACATGAAGCATTGTGATAGTTTACTGTTACATGAAGCATTGTGATAGTTTACTGTTACATGAAGCATTGTGTTTGTGATAGTTTACTGTTACATGAAGCATTGTGATAGTTTACTGTTACATGAAGCACTGTGATAGTTTACTGTTACATGAAGCATTGTGATAGTTTACTGTTACATGAAGCATTGTGATAGTTTACTGTTACATGAAGCATTGTGATAGTTTACTGTTACATGAAGCACTGTGATAGTTTACTGTTACATGAAGCAATGTGATAGTTTACTGTTACATGAAGCATTGTGATAGTTTACTGTTACATGAAGCATTGTGTTTGTGATAGTTTACTGTTACATGAAGCATTGTGATAGTTTACTGTTACATGAAGCATTGTGATAGTTTACTGTTACATGAAGCATTGTGATAGTTTACTGTTACATGAAGCATTGTGTTTGTGATAGTTTACTGTTACATGAAGCATTGTGATAGTTTACTGTTACATGAAGCATTGTGATTAGTTTTACTGTTACATGAAAGCATTGTGATAGGTCTTTCATGGAAATTGGATAGTTTACTGTTACATGAAGCAATTGTGATAGTTTACTGTTACATGAAGCATTGTGATAGTTTACTGTTACATGAAGCATTGTGGATAGTTTACTGTTACATGAAGCATTTGTGATAGTTTACTGTTACATGAAGCATTGTGTTGTGATAGTTATGTTACATGAAGCATTTGTGATAGTTTACTGTTACATGAAGCATTGTGATAGTTTACTGTTACATGAAGCATTGTGATAGTTTACTGTTACATGAAGCATTGTGATAGTTTACTGTTACATGAAGCATTGTGATAGTTTACTGTTACATGAAGCATTGTGATAGTTTACTGTTACATGAAGCATTGTGATAGTTTACTGTTACATGAAGCACTGTGATAGTTTACTGTTACATGAAGCATTGTGATAGTTTACTGTTACATGAAGCATTGTGATAGTTTACTGTACATGAAGCATGTGTTGATAGTTTACTGTGACATGGACGCAGTTAAGTGATAGTTTACCCGTTCCATGAGAAGCCAATTAGGTAGAAATTGTGATGTTTAACTGTTAATGAAGCAATTGTTGATTAGTTTACTGTTACATGAAGCATAAATTGCATAATTAGATAGTTTACTGTACATGAAGCATTGTGTTGTGATAGTTTACTGTTACATGAAGCATTGTGATAGTTTACTGTTACATGAAGCATTGTGATAGTTTACTGTTACATGAAGCACTTGTGATAGTTTACTGTTACATGAAGCACTGTGATAGTTTACTGTTACATGAAGCATTGTGATAGTTTACTGTTACATGAAGCATTGTGAAGTTACGTTACATGAAGCATTGGATAGTTTACTGTCAAATGAAGCATTTGTGTTTGTGAATAGGGTTTACTGTTACATGAACATTGTGATAGTTTACTGTTACATAAGCATTGTGATAGATTTACTGTTACAGAAGCATTGTGAAAGTTTACGTGACATTGAAGCTGTGATAGTTAAACTGATATCATGAAGCGACTGTGATGTTTACTGTTTAACAGAGCATTGTGATAGTATTACATGTTACTTAAGCATTGTGATAGTTTACTGTTACATGAAGCATTGTTTGTGATAGTTTACTGTTACATGAAGCATTGTGATAGTGTGTTTACTGTTACATGAAGCATTGTTGATAGTTTACTGTACATGAAGCATTGTGATAGTTTACTGTTACATGAAGCATGTGATAGTTTACTGTTACATGAAGCACTTGTGATAGTTTACTGTTACATGAAGCATTGTGATAGTTTACTGTTACATGAAGCATTGTGATAGTTTACTGTTACATGAAGCATTGTGAAAGTTACTGTCATAAGCATTAGATAGTTTACTGTTACATGAAGCATTGTGATAGTTTACTGTTACATGAAGCATTGTGATAGTTTACTGTACATGAAGCATTGTGATTAGTTTACGTTACATGAAGCACTGTGAAAGTTTACGTTACATGAAGCATGTGAAAGTTTACGTTACATGAAAGCATGTGATAATTTTACGTTAATGAAGCATTGTGATAGTTTACTGTTACAAGAAGCATGTGATAGTTTACTGTTACATGAAGCATGTGATAGTTTACTGTTACATGAAGCATTGTGATAGTTTACTGTTACATGAAGCATTGTGATAGTTTACTGTTACATGAAGCATTGTGTTTGTGATAGTTTACTGTTACATGAAGCACTGTGATAGTTTACTGTTACATGAAGCATTGTGATAGTTTACTGTTACATGAAGCATTGTGATAGTTTACTGTTACATGAAGCATTGTGATAGTTTACTGTTACATGAAGCATTGTGATAGTTTACTGTTACATGAAGCATTGTGTTTGTGATAGTTTACTGTTACATGAAGCATTGTGATAGTTTACTGTTACATGAAGCATTGTGATAGTTTACTGTTACATGAAGCATTGTGATAGTTTACTGTTACATGAAGCATTGTGATAGTTTACTGTTACATGAAGCATTGTGTTTGTGATAGTTTACTGTTACATGAAGCATTGTGATAGTTTACTGTTACATGAAGCATTGTGATAGTTTACTGTTACATGAAGCATTGTGATAGTTTACTGTTACATGAAGCATTGTGATAGTTTACTGTTACATGAAGCATTGTGATAGTTTACTGTTACATGAAGCATTGTGTTTGTGATAGTTTACTGTTACATGAAGCATTGTGATAGTTTACTGTTACATGAAGCATTGTGATAGTTTACTGTTACATGAAGCATTGTGATAGTTTACTGTTACATGAAGCATTGTGTAGTTTGATAGTTGAGTTACTGTTACATGAAGCATTGTGATAAGTTTACTGTTACATGAAGCATTGTGATAGTTTACTGTTACATGAAGCATTGTGATAGTTTACTGTTACATGAAGCATTGTGATAGTTTACTGTTACATGAAGCATTGCGATAGTTTACTGTTACATGAAGCATTGTGATAGTTTACTGTTACATGAAGCATTTGATAGTTTATGTTACATGAAGCATTGTGATAGTTTTACTGTTACATGAAGCATTGTGATAGTTTACTGTTACATGAAGCATTGTGATAGTTTACTGTTACATGAAGCATTGTGATAGTTTACTGTTACATGAAGCATGTTGGATAGTTTTACGTTAACATGAAGCAGTGTGTGGAGTAGGTTTACTCCGTTACATGAGAGCATTCACGTGATTGTTGACTGTTACATGAAATTGGCTTTGATTTAGTTTTTACGTAGGTATAATTCAAGCATATGTGTAGTTTACTTGAGACATGAAGCATAGTGTTTGGATAGTTTACTGTACATGAAGCATTGTGTAGTTTACGTACATGAGCAGTTTCGTTCTGGGTGATAGTTTACTGTGATAAAGCATGTGATAGTTATGTACATGAAGAACTTCGATGTTTACTTTACATGAAGCATTGTGATAGTGATAATGGTACACGAAGCATATGTGATAGTTTACTGTTACTGAAGCATGTGATGTTTACTGTACATGAAGCATGTGTTTGTGATAGTTTACTGTTACATGAGCATTGTGATAGTTTTATGTACATGAAGCATTGAAGTTACTAGTTACATGAAAGACGATGAGATAGTTACTGTTACATGAAGCATGTGATAGTTTACTGTTACAAAGCACTGTGATAGTTTACTGTTACATGAAGCATTGTGTTTTATAGTTATACTGTTACAGAGCATGTGATAGTTTCTGTTACATGAAGCATTGTAAGTTTACTGTACATGAAGCATTGTGATAGTTTACTGTTACTGAAGCCTGTGTTGTGTTGACTGTTACATGAAGCATGTGATAGTTTACTGTTACATGAAGAGATGTGATAGTTTACTGTTACATGAAGCATCTGTATAGTTTAATGTTACAAAGCATGTGATAGTTTACTGTACAATGAAGCATGTGATAGTTTACTGTTACATGAAGCATTGTGATGTGATAGTTTACTGTTACATGAAGCATTGTGATAGTTTACTGTTACATGAAGCATGTGATAGTTTACAGTTACATGAAGGGATGTGATAGTTTACTGTTCATGAAGCATTGTGATAGTTTACGTACATGAACATGTGATAGTTTACTGTTACATGAAGCACTGTGATAGTTACGTTACATGAAGCATTGTGATAGTTACTGTGACATGAAGCACTGTGATAGTTTACTGTTACATGAAAGCATTGTGATAGTTTCTGTACATAAGCATTTTGTGATAGTTTACTGTAGAAGCATTGTGATAGTTTACTGTTACATGAAGCATTGTGATAGTTATGTTACATGAAGCACTGTGATAGTTTACTGTTACATGAAGCACTGTGATAGTTTCTGTTACATGAACATGTGATAGTATACTGTTACATAAAACATGTGATAGTTTACTGTTACATGAAGCATTGTGTTTGGATAGTTTACTGTTACTGAAGCATTGTGGGTAGTTTTAAATGTTACATGAAGCACTGTGATAGTTTACTGTACATGAAGCACTGTGATAGTTTACTGTTACATGAAGCACTGGGGATAGTTTACGTTACATGAAGCAATGTGATAGTTTACTGTTACATGAAGCATGTGATGTTTACGGTTACATGAAGCAATGTGTTAGTTTACTGTTTCTGACCCCTTTTGATAGTTTACTGTTAATGAAGCCCTTTTGATAGTTTACTTTACATGAAGCACTGTGATTTTTACGTTACAAAAAGCATTGTGATAGTTTATGTTACATGAAGCATGTAAGTTTAAAGTACAGAAGCATGTGTTTGTGATAGTTTTACTGTACATGAAAGCATTGTGATAGTTAAAATGTTACATGAAGCACGTGATAGTTTACGTTCATAAAGCATTTTGGGTAGTTTTCTGTTACATGAACATTGTGATAGTTTACTGGTTACATGAGCTTTTTTGTTAGTTACTGTTACATGAAGCATTTGTTGGGTAGTTTACTGTTACAAAGAACATTGGTTTGTAATAGTTAATTTACTGTTAAAAATGAAGCATTGTGATAGTTACTGTTACAGAAGCACTGTGATAGGTTTACGGTTTCATGAAGCAGGATTTTGGGTAGTATTACTTACAGGAGATTGTGTTTTCTTTCCTTTTCTTTACTTTAAAATTTAGGATAATGGAAAATAAGCACTAGTGTTCTTTACATCAGTGTGTGGAAAGGTTTTGTATCAGGATTTTGTCTTCCTTTTCCTACATTAGAATGCTCGGCCCTTTCTTTTCAAAACTTTTTTTTTAAAATGCGTTTAATAACCAAAAAAAACCTCCCAAAAAATGCGCGAACAAAACACAAACACACACGGGGGACCACCCCGGCCCCACACCACCCCGCACACTCCCACACACGCAAGTATGCACGCATTCTTCTACATCCGCACAGCTGGGGCTGGTTTTCAGTTTTTCCTCAACGTGCTTGTTTTGGTGAGTATCCGCAGTCCCAGTATCACCATGTTGATAGTCTCTGAAGACGGAATGCAGGCACCCAAAAAACAACTGGTCACAAACTCAAAACAAATTTACACTATAGGTAAACCTCGGAGCTCTAGCCGAACCGAGGAATGATAAGATAGATTGATAGATAGAGAGATAGATAGAAAGAGAGAGAGAGAGAGATAGAGATAGATAGACACAGAGAGAGATAGAGATAATTATATAGATAGACAGAGACATAGATAGACAGACAGATAGAGAGATAGAGACAGATAGATAGAGATAGATAAATAGAGAAAAATAGAGAGATAGCTAGAGAGATAGAGAGAGATAGCTAGAGAGTAGAGAGAGGGAGAGATAGAGAGAGATAGAGAGAGGGAGAGATACAGAGAGATAAAAACATAGAGAGAGAGGGAGAGATACAGAGAGATAGACAGACAGATAGACAGGTAAAGGTAAAGGAGTCCCATAACCTATAAGGTCGTAGGGGAGCGAAGCGTCAGAGACCTCACTTCTCTAGGGCCAGCA